>JABFPQ010000176.1:0-14399 GCA_022817265.1 Masnerella sp. ZL-2020
GTCGTATAAACCTTTGTGACCGTCCTCTAATTTTAGAAAAAAAATTAATTTAATAATTCATTTTTTTTATAAAATTTAATTTTTTTATTAAGGTAGGGCAACGGGCGGGAAAAAAACTTTTACCCTAATTGAGATAAATTGATGACAATTTTGGGACATATAGCGCATAAAAAAACGGTTTCGACGCTATTAACGTTTTCGTAACGGGGGCAATTTTCAAGGGTCAGGGGGGCGTAGCAGCGAAACTAATGTTTTCCTCGCAAAAATCGTTCTGTAACTTTGAAGGTTGGTGCTTCGTTGTCAATTTCAAATTTTTTCAGATTTCTCCTGTTAACTCTCTAAGAGGGGAAACAATTTGATAACTTGGATTTTTGCAAAAGTACATACAAATCGATCACAGATGAGGGAAAACGGTTTCTTTTTCATTGTAAAGATGATTGTTAAAAGTTTTTTTATAACTATGAAACCAGTTATGATTATCACTGTCCATGGGGGTCCCGATGGGATTCACTGACTGATTGGTTAACCAATCCGTGGAAGACCGAAACCGACGAATAATCGTTACGTTAACATTGCCTAAATGTTTTGATAATATATAATTAATAGATATGTGTATTTCTGTTGTACTAAATTTTATGAAGGTTTTTGAATTATTAATTAATAAATTAAAAGTTTTGGACTGATTTAGTGTATTAATTTAGTAAATAAATGTTTAGGACCAAGAGGGGGGGGGGTGAGCATTTGTGACCGATACTGTCCGTATAGGGGGGTGGTGTAAAAAATTGTGACGACGTGTGACAAAGGGGGGTGGGTAGTAAATAATGGTTGAAAAATAGCGGACGTCCTTTATGGAAGCCCCCTAAACATAATAATAATTTTAGCAATAATTTTATAATTCCAGTTTTGAGAAAAAACATACTTAACATAAAATCATATCAAGTCAAAATATATATATGCGAATTTCAGTTTTTCAGTCGAAATGTGAATATAATATAAATTATGAATGCCCGAAATTTCGAAATCAGAAAGTTTAAGATCCTCTGATAAAAATTTAGTGATTTACTAACTCTAAATAATTTAAAAAATAACTTCTGTCGAATTTTTACATAAAGAGCTATTCTGAAAAATGAAATATTTCGTGTACCAATGAGTAATTTTGATATCAATAATATTATCCACAAATCAATTATTTCAGATATTCACTAAGGTTTAAATATACTGTAACAGGATTAAACATAGAATACAAGTTAGTAGAGTTAGTTAGTTAATTTGTTATACGAGTAAATTCAACATTTAATTAAGAATTATATCTCGAATAGAATATTACAATTCAAAGGTTACTACAAGTTAACGAGAGGATATAAAAACCTAATAATTAATAAAATCAACATTAAAAGTTACTCAATAGCAAAGTGAACCGCAGATAGAGATTTGCGGGTTTATCTTATAATTATGATTTCCATTATTCCGATTTCTCATTTTAAATAACGAACGCGGGAATTACTTGGTTGTAAGCGCAAAATTATTTTACCGAACGTAATAGCATTGAAAATTCGCATTATTAGGATTGCATTGTTTGGTTATGCACCAGGATGAGCTCAAATTTTTGTTAAACGAACGTGAAACAATGGAACGCGTATCTCTTTAACTCGGCATTGCACAATCGTTCTTTAATTTGCAGCCTCTTACAATTTTTTTAGCCAAACAACGTGGTTTCTATGTAATTTTTCCCGAGACATATTTTTCGTCTTCCGCATTCGTTTGAGTGCTTTAATGTACAAGTTGGTTAATTATTATTGGCTTTTTGTTAGACGTACAAAGAAAACAAAGAATTGTTTTGGGGTTCACGAATAAAAAAACCGTTAATAATGGAGTTCATCATCGAATAATTACTAAATAAATGAGAGGTTCTGAAAAAGATTTATATAAATATATCTAGAGGTAAATTATCTATTTTATATTTCAAGAAAATCTTCTAAACTAAATTAAAAATGAATTGCGATTCTAGTGCTCTAAAAAATTTATATTCCTTGACATGATGTATTATGTATAAACACTAAGAGCGATTAAAATAGAAAACTCGGATGTCTGATTAAACATAGATCGCACTACTTGATATATAATTTTTGATGAATTCATCGCGTTCATAATAAATCTTGATACGACATCACTAAAGACAACGAGTTTTCAGTAAAAGGAGCGTGTCTGATTAAATATTGACTTAATCCCTGAAACTTAACTGAAATACTGTTATCATACGTTCGACGTCACGTTGAGTTTATTGTTCGGGCTGATCCCACACACGGCGGATCCCAAGTTACAGCGAGCTCGTGGCATCTCGGAATAATTCATCGGCTCATCCGTCCTAATTAACGATCGGATAAAACGAAAGTCATCCGCAAGTGCAGCCGCGAAATAAAGTCGATATAACATCGTTACGGTAATAGACAGAGCAACGGGCTCCGTTAGAGATCCCCGAGTGCCATTATTATTATTCGGCCCCGGGCCATAAAGTCGAATCGCTCGACGTCGAAACGTTTGCGCAGTGAAATGTGCAAACAAGCCTATCATTGCGTGAACGCACAAGTAGTTCGATACGCGTTTACTCCGCGCCATTATTTTGTTTACACAGGCACCTGCGGTTCGTGCACCGCGCCTGTATTAAAATCCAGACTAACGTCTTCGCGATGACAGTCCCCGTTATTATGTCGAAGGGCTCGTTTGCTTTGACAGGCGCTCCCCCAGGCCGCGGATCCGACCTGTAATTGGATTTTTTGCAGCTAACTTATTTTGCTCTGTTTTGGTTTTTAATAAACCGCGGTATCGGCGAAAAATGAAGTGCGCCGGCGAATCGAATTGGAACGCAAACGTGCGCCAAGTACGTTTTATTATATTTTTTTTGCCGCTTCCTCGGGTTATTACAAATTTCAATTCTCAAGTGTTTCGGTTTCGTTTCATTAGCGGGATTTTGATTTTAGCGCAACGTCAAGCTTTCGAATTCGAGGGTAATTGATTAACAAAAATTGTAACGTTGCAAAGGGTGCTGCAATTAAATTTTATCGATTTTTCGAACCGGTTCAAAGGGCGATTGTTTATTAAACGTACTTATATCTTGATTTGAAAGTTTAAACTTATATTTTTACTTTTATTTTATAACGTTGAAAATATAAAATCGAAAACAAATGAAAAAGTCTCGCTCTTTTTCATTTGTAAAACTAGTTTTAAAATTCGAAACACGATATATGAGAATTTTCGTTAAATCATTTTTCTACAATTATTGGCTCGATAAAAAAATCACCAAATGTCTTTTTTACTAACTTGACATGAAAAAAATGGTTGAAAGTATATAAATGGCAAAAATATTGTTTTCTTTGATTAAAAACTGTTCTGGTTAAATTCGCGGTAGAATATACGAATATGGCGCGCATTAAAAATGACGAATCGCAATAAACAACGGGCCGTTTGCAAGTCAAATGGAATCTAAACTTTTCGCGAAAAGACGTTACTAAATTGTAACTGTTCGCTTAAATATTCATGGTGCTCTCGCAGGCGTCGTATTTCGGTTCGCGAAATCGCAATATCGAATATTGCGGCCGGCAGGCAATTGCGCCACTCGGCGTCGGATATAAGTAGACATTTGATAATGGGGTCAGCGTTAATGACAACCTTTTTTCAGGCAGCCGTCGATGGCAGAAAAATGCGCGTTCGACGTCGCTCGATAATTGAATTCTTGATTATGTACCGTCGCCTTTATTCGCCCATTACTGTATTTAACGTGATATAAAGAGGCGCCGATTAAGGCCCCTGTTTTTTCGCCATCACGGCTCCCCTTTTTACGAGCTCCGTCTTGGATTTTTATGCGCCCTTCATAGAAAAGAGCCGGCTGCTCGGCTAAATCCCAATTGCACCTATTGTAATATAATATTTTATGAACGCGTAAGTGCAGACGATAAATTGGAACGTTTCCTGTCGACTCGGAATTATATTATTACCCCGTCTTTATTTTTATGCCAGCAAATAACACGTTCAAATCTTCTAACGCTTTATCGTCCGGCGATTCGTGTATTTTACAAATGGATGGCTTCCTCGTTTTTTCTTGTTTAGTGGACGTTCTTCGAATTGTGGACTTTTTACTGAATCAGTGGAAAATCTGGTATAGAAGTTGTCACGGATTTCCAAGACTAAAAAAATGTGTGTCACGTGATAAATAGAAAATGTGTATTTGAAACTTCTGTAACTGTGTAAACAGTGTAATAAATACACTAAAACAAGAAGCTTACTATTTATGGCTATTTTTTGGGGAAGATTTGATTTCCATAATAATCAAATCATTAAGTTTTATATTTTTATGATGACAAAATTCTTGTAATTTTCAATATAAAAACAAAATATAAAAACGAACATTTGTTTTTTGTTTCATAGTTATAGCAATTTTTGAAAAATTACTTTTTCAGTTTTTTATCCGTAAAATTTCTGATATTTGACTTGTTTCAAAAATTAAAAAAATTTTCTAAATATGTAAAATTCAAAAGTTAACTTTGTTATAAAGAAGTTTCTCAGTCAAATTTGCAAAGGTTTAGTATTAGAACACGCAAGAAACGATTTGGTTAAATCAACAAAATGGTTTTGTAGTTATTTACACATTAAAACGTTTTTTTGATTCAACAGACAATTTTCGTTGATTCAACCAAAATTTTTGTTGATTTGACACAAAATTTTTGCCGATTAAACAAAAATAGGTCGACAAAAATGTTTTGGTTGAATCAACCATATCGTTTTTTGCGTGAACAAATAATATGAAAAAAGGTTAAATTGTAACAATTGTTATGGAAATTATTATAACAATTTTTATCGAACATCTTATAGAAATTGCAAATAAAATACCAAGAAGTACTATAAAACTTTCCAATTTTTACCCATTTTCGCAAAGTAATTTTCGAAGATTTTTCACGCATAACCATTTAACGATATCATCAAATTTTCTAAAACAACTCTCGTAACAAATTTACTGCAAAAAGGCCATGGTCCGGTGAAAATAATCTGCAGCGAAACAAACGGTTATTCGCCTCTCTTTATTAAAGTTCAATAAAAAACAGGACAATAATTCCGATCATTATTCAGGCAGTCAAATAGCTTCAAAATTAGCGCCATAAATTGCGTACAATTACTATCACGCTCGGAAAGGCGCCATTCCGACCAATACCAATTCGGACCAACATACATAAAAGTCAATAACAAAAATAGCGCGTCATAATTTGCTCGACATACTCCGGCGATAGTTAGTGAATATTTAAACCAGGCCCATCCGACTCTCCTATACTTACCATGTAAATCGAGTTTCACCTATTGACGCAAAAAGTTGTAGATGTCGCATCAATCTACGTGTCCTGTGGTATCGCGCAATGCGTTGAACACGCCGTAAACATAACCTTAACCTATGAGTTTATGACAGTTGACGTCGTGTACTTGTGATTCCTGTGATGCTAGTGTTTGAATAAATAGAGTGTTTAAAACTATTATTGGCCAATGCCGAAGTGTATTGCTCTTGGTTGTACCTCGGGGTACAAAAGCAATCCTAAGAAGGTTTCTTTTTTTTGTGTGCCGAAAGATCCTAAAGAAGCAAAACTTTGGCAACAGGCCTCTAAAAGGGATATTATTAAACCTTTGGAATTAAATTCTTCACATCGATTTTGTGAAAAACATTTCCTTGAAGAAGATATAATCCGAAAAAAAATTTTTCGAGATGCAAATGGGAAGGTTGTACAAGAGGTAATTAATTTTTTACCACACCGTGCAGTGACGACTTTTCGTACTTTCGTATAATTATTCTTATACTTTTAAAGACTTAAATATATTATATAATATTATTGTATGTACATTATGTGACTGTAAACTTTATTCTAATTTGTAAATAAACTTATTTTGTCAATTTTTCATAATATATATAAGATGAAAATAGTATTTATTCTAGAAAATTTTATGCGTTAAATGCCAGAAATTTATAAGTTACTAATTTGGACATTCAGCTTAGTTATATTGAAATTTTTAATATGTTAAATTCAATTATTCAAAAAATCTAAAACTATTGTTATTTGTTTATGCTAATGCCAAAGTAAGAGTTATTTTGTTTATGAAATGTATACTCTTTTTTTTCTTTTTAAAATAAAAACATGAAATATTTCAATTATTGATTAATTTTTAGTTAAAATTTCTTCATGAAAATACTTGTTGTTATTTGGGCTAATATAATATTCTTTAAAGTGGTAAATTTATAAAATATTATTTTAATTTCTCATGTAGATACCGTTAAAGAAAGCCTATCCAAGAAAAGGTGCAGTTCCTCTTTTATTTCAATGGACAGAACTCCCAGACACTAAAGGTAGCACTGATACTCAAAATGCCACAAATCAGAAGGCTACAAATGAAAATACTACAAATCCAAAAGCTGAAAATGAAAATCCCACCAAACAAAAATCTGAAAATGAGTATCCCACAAAACAAAAAGCTGAAAATGAACAATGTCATGTTAATATTTTTGACAAAGCAATAGAATCTGAGTTTACATACGATGTACTGAAATGTAATTCCAACGTACATTTACCAACGGGTTGGAGCAGGCATGTTTTACCATATCAGTTACATGACCTGCTATGTTTTTGTAAACTTGTTTGCCAAAATGCAGAAGACATCGATTTGCTGCCACAAAAGGAAGTAATCATAAAACCAGATTTAACTTTCGAAGCCCGAATCTTGAAGAAAAAACTTGACATTAGTCAGTATGGATTTTCCGGCAAATTATCCTCTGTTGATGATCTTTCGGATATTGTCAAATTACTGGACAGTTTTAATGTGTGCGCTGGTTCAGCTAATGAATGTGAGACAATATCATCAAGCATCTCATTCCGAGATTGTTTAAGCAAAACGCGCCATGTCAAATGCTCTTTAATAACAGATAAACGAAGATGCGAATTTTGCACAAAATTAACTTCGGTTCTGGATAGGAAGAGGAAGCGAGCGTCAGAAAGGGTTAAAACGAAGAGGATCCGTCTCGATGGGATGTCTACTGAAATGCGAGAATGTGTTCAAGAAATATTGATTGAAAAGCAGAATACTACAAGAGTGTGCAATCGACAGAAAAAACTTATAACTCATTTGAAAACAAAACTAAAAGGAGTACAGAAGGAAATGGCAGAAGTATGCGAAACATCTTTAGAAAAAAGGATGGAATTAGAAAATTTACACGCGAATGAACGTGAATCTTTAAAAGCAATTTTAACCTCAGCAAAAGCTAAAAATTCAAAGGGTAAAAGGTAATTTTATTTAAATTATATTAGTTAATCTACAATTATCAAAATGAACAGTGAAATATAAACATTCTAACTATTGACAAAACTAATTCAAAAGAAAATTACAGTATGAAATGTTACCAAAAATCGCCCATCATATATCAATTTCTATTTCAGTAAAAGATTTTACTTTATTTTTTACAATTATATAATCAAAAATTAAAATTTTTAATTATTTTGCTTATGAAATTAGAAATTACAAATTATTCTTTATTCATTGTAATAAAATTGTTTATTTTTTACAAATATTTTTAATTTTATATTAATTCTTATCTGATAATTTTAATACAAAATAAACATTTTTCCTTTAAAATTTAACTCATTCTGAATCGTTCATATTAAGTTTCACACGTCAATTTTTTAATTAGAACAATTTTCCATGCAATTAAAATAAAGCAAATGTGCCTCAAATTTAAATTTGGTTTTGATATAATTTACATGTTTTAATTATTTTCATAAACAACTATAAATAACCTTTGTAATTCTTAAACAATTATTAGGTATTCAGATGAATGGATTGTTCTTTGTTTGTTACTTCACATGCGTTCACCGAAGGGCTACGATTTCATCGCAAGGAACAAAATTTTGCCACTTCCATCTGAGAGTACAATTCGACGGTATAATTTATTGAACCGTACAGTAAAACCTATGAATAAGCAATATTTGCATATTTTCTACGTTTTTTTATCTTATATTATCGTATATTGTAATACGACTTAATTTAATAGCAAATAAAAACATAATTAATGATAACAGTTATTCTTGCACAATTTATATTTGTAAATAATTTTTTAATTCTAACAAGTGAACTTATTAAAAAAACAACTAATTGTGCAGTTGTATTTATTTAAAGTAAATGTCATTATAAATAATAAATTATGTATAAATAAAAATATTCATAATAAATTATGGAAATATTTTATCCTTATAAAATGTAATATGTTTACAACTTGAATTGTGCATTCAAATCACGGTGAAGATAATATATTTTGGCATTTAAAAAATATATTTTCTATAACATAAATATATTCTTAATGTTTACAGTTACCTCAGTGAAATCGATGCGTCATGTGGATTCGATCACAAGTTTTTTAAGTTATTTAAAGAAGCTTTGGATAAAAGGAACGAAAGCGAAAAACATGGTTTACTCTTAATAGATGAAATCGCTGCTCGTGAAAGTATTTCTCTGCAATGCCAGAACTTGTCATTCAGTGGTTTGGTTGATTTTGGGCCTAACAAAGAAACTGCTCAAAGTCTTGAAGAAAGAGCTAATCATGCATTAGTTTTCATGTATCAGCCTCTTGATAACGTCCATGCTGCTCAACCTATCAGCATATTTGCTTCCAAAGGTCCAGTTAAAGGATTGAAATTAGCAGAATTGGTAATCGAAGCAATTGTATTAGTTGAGAAATGCGGGGCAAAGATACACGGCGTAATCAGCGACGGAGCGAGCACCAATCGAAATTTTTGGTCTCACGTTGGTGTTAGTGGAACTAGAAAAGAAGCTAGGCATTACTTTCAACATCCCACTGAAGAATCACGAAAAGTATTTATGTTTTCTGATACGCCGCATTTGTTAAAGACCATTAGAAACCGCTTATATAGTAACAATTTGAAGGTAATTGTAATAATAATAAAATAATTTAAAAAGCCTGATTTTATGTGAATTATATAATTGAAAAGATACGTAAAATACTAGTTCAGAAATTATATTTATCTTTTTAAGATGGAATCAGAAGGTCAACAAATTAGTTGGAAGCACTTCGTAGATTTATACGAAATAGACCGGAAAATGCCGAAACGTATGTGCCCGCGATTAAGCGTACATCACATAGACCTGACTAATACAGCGAAAATGCGAGTGCGATTAGCAGCGCAAGTTAGTTTTACATTTTCAGTTACTTTGTTTATATTAACAGTCTTTTACATATATATTAGCTTTTATTAATTATAATTATTAATGAAACTTTTTGCAGATTTTCAGTAAATCTGTGTCCAAAGGCTTATTATTTTATTCTCGTGAAAAGGGTTTAGATTCAGTCGAACAAACCGCTAAATTTTGTGACTGGATTAATGATATGTTTGACGCACTGAATAGGAAGCAACACCCATTTGGTTTGAAACCAGGAAACGCAGATTTCAAGGTTTTTATAACAGCATAGAATAATTTTGACAATCAGATTTTACGTGAAATGTTAAAAATAACCGAACATTCTTTTTTTTCTTATTAATAGATTTTAGAGCAATCGTTAAGTAAACTGGATGCATGGGAAATGGCAAAAGAGAAGAAGTTTATTGCAGATTCGGAATTTCTTACACGGCCTACAGCGGAGGGATTACGTGTGACGTTAAAATCGATGATGGACATGACTACGTATTTAGTTACTTCATTCAACTTCAACAGCGTATTATCAGGGAACGTGAATCAGGATGCTTTGGAGGTTTGTTTTTTTCGAGGGTGCAGAAGAACTTTGCAAAACATGTGTTTTGTAGAATAAATCGAATTTTTTTTTATGTAATATGTTTGAAAACGTGTGTCGTTGTATGAACAGTATTGGTGTCGAATGATGAAATTGTTCGTAATGTGATCAGGTAGCTTTAAATCATGTTCGTTTTAAAGATCCAGCATTATTAAAATCCAATTTACTTTCTTACAGTGTAATATTAGTTTTCTCAAGACCTACATTTAATTTCATTTTTTTTGAAACTATATTCCTATATTTAATAAAATTTTTGTTAATATTTTTCTTTATTGAAGAATGCATTCTTCGATTTATGTATGCGCTTGTTAAAAAATGATTGTGTACACATTTATTTACTCAATTCAAAAAACAAAGTTTAGTTAAGTTTAGTTGCTTTGTTTTAAGCTTTAGTTCTGTTTAGTAAAGGATATCAAACTTTTCAAATAGTCGAATTAACAGATGATCATTTTCTAATTGCATTTAAGGCCAGATTAACTATCATCATGTTGAAGTTTTATTTAATCAAATATTTTTTGTGTTATTTTATATTATTTTTTGTACTGCAAATATTTATTATATTAATGGTTGATATATGAAATTAAAATTGCAGAATGCATATATATTTTTATGCGCAACACAATGCAAATTTTTTATCAATTACAAAGTTTCAAAATTTTGAAATTATTATTAATTAAAAAAGGACACCTAATTTTTACAATCATTTGAATTATTTTTTTCAATGTATTTCGTGAATTTCATTGCAGCGTTTTTTTGGATGCATCCGCTTGTCAGGTGGGTGCAATGATCATCCAGCAATGCCAAATCTCCTACAAATCTACAAGATTTTATCCCTTCATTCCATCCTAGCTCCACCAAAGTATGGGAACTGCACTTTAAATAAGTCAACAATTAATAAAGAAAACGTCCCACTCATTACACTTGCAGAAATTAAATCTATTTATAAGCAAGGTAAAAGTCAAACAAATTTCAATTTGTTAAGTTGTATTAAAGAAAGAATAAACGAAGTTGTTAGATGTGAGAATTGGGATTTTGCTGATCTTTTTACAAGCGATCATGACTATGTCACACCTGACATTTATGATTGCATCATGTACTGTATGGCAGCTCATATATGCGAAAAAATTTGTAAAATGACCAAATGTGACATTTGTAAGTCGGTTGTTCAGAGCAAAACCAGAATTTCTGATTTGACAAGTAGTACTTCAGAAAATTCGCCAAGTGCTGGTTTGTACAAAATAGTGCAGAATTTAGAATCTATCTTTTTAATTCATCAAAATAATTTTAATTTAGTGGACAACATTTTGACAGATGTCATGATGAGTAACAAGTTTACTTTTCCATGTGCAGAGCATAAGGCCGATACTATGTCCTACATAATTCATTATTTCTTAAGTATTCGTTTGTCAAAACACTGCAAAGATTTAAATAATATGCAGAAAATAAATCAGCACAAAAAAAAGGTTGCCAAACACACAAAAAATTAAGTCATTATCTTTAGATTCATTAATTATTTACTGTAATTACGTGTGTTTCAATTCAATTAAAATTATTTATTGCTTTATTTTAAAATGTTACATTTGGTCGTTGTGAGCTCGATATGCACTAGTTATATTTTTAAGTCATGCATATGTTAATATATTTTTATATTTTGTAAAAATGTACATGCCAATAAATATTATAAACACTTGAAAACTTTGAAATTTATTTCTGATTATTAAAATGTTGTGAAAAGAATTTTCTATGTAGTAGCTTATTTGTATAAAATTGTGTTAATGTATAAAGTTTAATGTCACCCTGGTATACTAATTTAATCCCAGTTAATTCATATATTTATGTCCCAGTTACCCTAGAGAAATTAGTCACGACTTTTCTGTTAACAAAAAATTAATAGAATTTGAGAATAAAAGCTTATTTTATTCATGTTTGAGTAAACAAATGGCTTTGCATTACAAATTCCATAAATATAATTTTAGCAATTCAATTTGAAAACATAAATCAACTAAAAAGTCAAACTAAGATACATAAAAAAAAAGATACAATATCTTTTTCAAATTATCTGCAAATGTAATCTTTAAATCATATGTGGTAAAAAAATCTAAAACTTTGAATACTAAATGCAATTCAAAATGAAAGGAATATATTATTATTGTAAACGCAAGTTTAGTCAGATTTATAAAAAAATATATTTGAATTCAGTCTACAAAAATATTTTTGTTAGACTAAAGAATTTTTATATCAAATTGGCCCTTTTTCCATTATTACAAATTATATGTTAATAATACGATGTGTATTAATTTTATTTGATTTTTCATTAAATAATAATTAAATATTATGTTATAATAATAACCATCCTCAATTCCTTAAAACGCACAAAATTATTATAATAAGGCGTGTATGATAGATGTGGTGGACACGTAGATTGACGCGACACCTACAACTTTTTCGTCAATAACTGAACCTCTAAATACTAAAGTCGGATAGGCCTGATTTAAACCCATAAGGGCACTGTTTGCTTTTGCTTGTATGGCCACTTGAGGTCGCTGGCGCACATCCAAATCCATTCCGGATTAACACTTTCCCGGGGCACAAAAAGATCGTATTCCGATCGATCATATCGCGGATGCAAAATTCGCCGCGGAAAAAAATGAAACGGCACCGAGCGCGATCCGTCTCTCTTGTCGAATTCACGGCGATTGCTCTCCTGTATAATCTCTCGCTGCTGCTGTTGGTACACGCGTATAACGAAAGTTTACGTTTTATATTCGGCGTATGATTAATTGGCAAAAATGCCGCGTATCGTATCTTTGTCAACATCGGGAAAATACTTTAAATAATAAAAGTTCGTTAGCGATCGCTCGTTTTCGTCGCTTTTTGGCTCGGACGATTTATTTGACTCGATGATTAATTCGTCAATTTTATCGACCGAAATTAGATGCAGTTTTAGTAAGCGGCTTAACTTACTTTGAGAGCGATACACTCAAGTTTGCGTAAAGCCATCATAAAGTTCACTTACAACCTTGCATAGTTTGCTATTTTAACCAATCAAAATGCGAGCCGGATATCTAATTTCATTGCTTTCAGAGATACGTAGTTCTGATTGAAGTTATTTTGGTTCTTTTTATCAAAAAATAATTCGTCATTTTAATGTTCGAAGTTCGTATAAATTGAATTGTTATAATTACATAAATTATAACAATTGTCCGGCGGAATTTGGGCGGGATCGGTTTTTATTATTGAAAGTGTTCTGATATTTTAGCCGGTTTTAATTTTGAAAATTTTGCCGAGTTTCACTTTGGATAGGTCGTTGTAACTCAATTCGAATTAAAATGTAATGCTGCAACATTAATGCATTCGCTAAAGTATCTTACTGAAATTATAGGATTACCGCAGGATTTGAAATTTTATTATGAAATAATTGAATTTATCAAGTTTAGTCAACTGGATTTTAGCGTTAATTAGAGTAAGATACGAATTAGACAAAGTGAAAAAATTAGTTAATATTGGATTTTTAGTTAATATTTTATTCGGATTCGGAATGGCGTTGAATTGTCGTTGAAGGAAATTTTTTAATTATGGAATTATTTGAAAATTATTTAGTATGTAATTATTTTGGTAAAAGGCAAATTTGACAATCCGAAAAAGTGTTGAAATTCGGGTTTGACTTATTTTTGAATGAATATTTGCTCTCGTTTATCATGAAAATGTTAGTTCAGATTAAATCAATATGATAAAGTACACGAAAATAAACGATTACTACTGAAATTTAATCTTGGTAAGTTTGGTTTCGCAAAATTACTCAGTTATATTTTAAAAAATTAAGTTTTTGAATTGTTGTTTTATAAAACATAATTCTTATATATTTTAAGCATGTTCTACACATAAGTATTTTGAAAATACTCGGAAAAAATAAATAAAGTAATTCATGTGAGAACGCTTATATTATCTCGAAATTGCAGAATTGCATATGAAATTTTATAAATTTGCTAGTCGTAGAATCTAAATTAATTAATTTAAAAACTTGTTTAAATAGTAGGTGTATGATATAGATATAATATTCAGGAAAATTTGAGGGATGTATATATATAATACTATGAGGTCTTATAATAAAATTCGTCTTAAATAATTGTTTGTCGATATATTAAAATTTCCATTAATCCCTGATTTTTTATAATGATTTAGGATTTCCTAATAATTTGAAATGTTTGAATTGAATTGTACAAGTAATAATCACTGTATAATATAAAATATGATATGTATTTACGTACACTACCATAATTTAATTCATAATAATTATCTCGCTGTATATAACTTAAATAATTTTAATAATTGAAATAATTAAACCATTTTCTTGATTTAACGCCTCTAGTACTAAATATTTATGACATTTGAACAACGTTTTACACACAAACGAAACCAAAAAATGGTATTAATGATAGAAGCAGGATGTTGGAAAATTTATGTTTTAATAATTCCGGCTCTATCGGTTCGTATATTTTTTATTAGATTTCGCGGAAAACTCGTACAGCCTCGGTCGAGTGTGTGTACGTATGGCGAAGATGAACAGACCGAT
>JABFPQ010000177.1:0-14393 GCA_022817265.1 Masnerella sp. ZL-2020
TTTCATGCTTTTTAGGCATAAATAGTACAATTAAGATTGTCGAAACTGCCAATTTATTATGGCCAGTTCAAAAAACTGTCTTTGGCCCATACCGGAGGCCGGCCAATCTCGGAGGACTTTCCCCTAAATGTATTGAAAAATCTATACTAAGAAATCATGATCTATATAAACACCGATTGCAATTGGGCTTTTTTATGAGAAAATTATTTTACCAAAATTACTGTTCTTCCAGCAACCGCAATCTTCTTAGGAAAACGGAATCCACTCATTACAATAATCTGATTGCAGAGGTATGCTCTGACTATAGAAATGAATATGAATTTACCAGCGAGTCTATGTGGTTGCTGCTGGAGGGGTTGTAGCTGGTGGAGTACGACTTTGGGGAGGAGTAGGCGCTGGCCGAGGATGACGTATATGGTCTGCTGTATGCATAAAAATAGCTTCTTTAACATTTACTTCTCCCGACATATAAAATTCCGTGTAAATTCTAATGTTTATGAGCTTATTTTCATTTTTATAAAATTGCATTATGTTATATGATAAACGGTTGGAATGTCTGATAAAGAAAAAAGGTAATTCGAAACGTAATAAGTTTCGAAATTTCGTATACCCTATTCACTTCAAGTTATATAATATGAGCCTTGTTGAATGAAGTTTATAATTTTTCTATCTAGTGAATTTAGTTACAGTTACATCAAGAAAAATATGTAACAAGGCTTTAAACGGTAAGTCACGCATCCGCAAACTCTTTTGTTTACGGTAATATACACTCTAATCAAAAAAATGATCACTTTGAAAGGTCCGAAAATTGGACATTTTTAAACATGAGGCATTTCGTTAATTTCTATCGTTGAAAAAAACGGCAAATACCCTCTGATGATATACTCCTCCCTTAAAAAATGAGCTATCAAGCGATTAATTTGACCTGATCAACTCCCCCCCAAACCCTTCTCAAAGGGGGGCGTGTTTTGAGGTGAAAAAACGTCAAAGTTTGAAAGTTCCGACGGGGCGTATCCGTAAAGATAGGGCTTGGGCAAAGATATGGGGTTAAAGGATATTCAATTCCCTACAATTTGACTTAAAGAGTTACCATTTTCGCCTTAACATGGCCAATCTATGGCCATTTTAATTAAAAAAGCCGTATCGAAATTTGATGGTTTTTTAAATAATTGGCCGTAAATTTTAAACTGAATTTCATAAAAAAATCACTGTAATGCATTTTTTATTCATATTTCGCCACAAAAAATAGAAAGAAACAATCACAAAGCGAAATCTGCTGAAAAAAGTTAACAAAGACATTTTTTTAAAGGTCATAACATGTCCGTTTTAAGGCCAAAATAGGCGCTCTTTTTTTCAAATTGAGGGAAATCAATTTCACTCAATTAAATTGAAGGATTCAAATTCAATTCACCTCAAATTCCCTCTCTGATCCTGCTTTTCATTCAACGTTTTTTTTTCGGAAACAATAAATTTTGATAACGAGTTCGCAGTATAAGTTTCGATGACGAAAAATTTAGGCTCCTAACCGGACTCTCAACACCCCTTTAACACTGCCAAATGCTTTTTTTGCATTTTGCAAACAAATTTGTAGAAAAACATCGACTAATTCAACAACGACCCATATACATTGATAAAACCCCGAAAAAAGTCGGAAAAGATATTTTTTTTAAATGGCCATAACTTGGCCATTTTACGGCCAAAATAGTTGCTCTGGGCCAAATTGTAGGGAAATAAATAGACTTTATCTCTTTGACCTTGCTCAAGTCCTACAATCGCTGATAAACCCCGTAAAGACATTCAAACATTGACTTATTTTCACCTGAAAACGCGCCCATCTTCGATAAAGTTTTCGGGGGGGGGGTTGATCAGGTCAAATTGATCGCTTGATAGCTTATTTTGTAAGGAAGGGGTATATCTCTAGATGGTATTTGTCGTTTTTTCTACAATGCAAAATAAACGAAATGCCCCACATTTGGAAATGACCAATTTTCGGACCTTTTTAAAGTGATCAATTTTTTTGCTTAGTGTAACTATTATCATAAATAATATTATATTAGAATAATAAAAACTCTTTTATATACTTCTATAAATATATCCAAGTTAGTTTAGTTGCGTCAACTATATGAATGGCTAAACCGCAGATTACGGTCAGATTTTGACTGAAGTTTAATGTGTGGATGACAGAAAGTCTTCTACCAAATTTTAACCCAAACGTTGGTGCACGCGTGAAACGTATATGACCTAGGATTTCTTTAAATTAGCTTTGCGCGGAAATTTTGATACAAGAATCATGTACTTTCCGTGGCACTACTGTAAACTAACCAATTCATGTTTTTATTAGCCAAATTCAGTTGAAACCTGGTCGTAAACTGCGGTTTTGCTATATGAATTTCTCTGCTTGTAGTAAAACAAAAATAATTCAGCGAAAATATATTTCAAAAATTTAGTTAATTGAACAGCCTTCAAAAGTATAAGAATAACTATTAAAACAACAAACACAACCAACTTTTACACTAATTGTAGTACAAACAATTGTTTACGTGTAGGATTTTTCGTAGGCGGCATACTGAACCGTTGGAGTGGCGTAGTTGGTGCTGTGCGTTGGCGCCGGATACGAGCTTGACAGATACTCGTGGTTGGCGTATCGCGCGTCGCTCGGCGAAAAGCCGCCGTCGTTGACGATCAGACTGCTCGAGACCGTCGACTCGGTCGGCTCGCTCTTTCCGTGCGAATACGCGCCGTAATTGGCACCCGTGTACTCGTACGCCTCGATTCCTGCAAGTCCCAGCAAATCGCAGGTTAATCATTCGCAGGTGCAAATTACGCGCCGTGAGACAGCTGATGTACGAGCGCTATTCGCTCGCTTGTTAAGACCTGATTACCAAAGTTTATTAGCGCTTTTGCTACTTTGGCTCCGCACGTTTCGATTATGTTGCCGCGTTATTGATCTGCATCGCGTCATTCTCCGCGTTAGTTATAATTAATTAATGGACGGTTTATTTTAATTGCGATAAATGATCTATATAATCATAAATTATAATTATTTCCTTAATAATAATATTTTAAATTTTCAAGATTCTAGAACATTAATTTTCTTTTTTAAAATTCAAAGTATGATTCCTACAATTTTAACTATTTAAAAAACAGGTTCATTAGCTTATAACAAAAGAAAGTCTTTTATTGTATTCAATTATTAACCGGTCGCTGGTCGCGCGTTTTTCAGCATCTTTGTTCAACTGCATAAATGTCGCTCTGATTTTTTTCTCTTGTGAGCGCGTAGCTCATAGCGCAACCAGCGGCGGGTTAATAAAAAGAATAAATGTGTATTATTGAGAATATTTATATTAAATGATGTGAGAATTATGAAAAAGTACGTTATTAATGATCGAAATCAAAATGTAAAGTCGTTAAGACTTTTATAGTGTCTCAAATTTAATCATATCCCAATTTAAGACTATTCTTCAGTATTATAAAGAATTATTATAAAGATTATTTTTTAACATTTATCTTTAACGAAATTACCATTCATAATTGTGAATGAAATGAATGCCAGGTTTAAAAAATGACGCGAAATAAAATCAGATTTTTTATCATAAATACAATAACTATTTGTGTCATTAAATCTAGTATGAGTTCTACCAAAATAGTTCAACAATATATTCATAAGGAGATAATCAAACCACAACAATTTCGCGGTACGCATCTGGCTTATTACAATGAAAATAAAAAGCGAATGGGAAAGTACAATTGCTCGTTGCTTGTCGCCCAAACGCTCAGTATACTCAATAGCGCATACGGTAAACATGTATGTCACATGTAATTACGTGTTTCGGGAAAGTAGAACAGTTTATTCGCTTCGCAAAGCGCGAATAATATAACTGTCTCTAGGCGAATTAATGCAATGATTTACCTTTTTCGAACTGTGTAGTATAATTTGCCTATTCACTTTTACAAAGCAATTTTACTTATTGTTTTCAATAGTTATATTTTTCAATAGTTTTCAATAGTATCATATATAACTTATTTATTAATTTATATTATATATATTTTTCACAATACATGAACCGAAAGTGCTTATTTGCATCACTATTAGATTTTAACTTTGCATCCCTAGTTGCACAATATACTATTATAGTATATTTTTTGGGTAAAAATCGGATATTCTAGTCAAAATGCAATTCATATTAATTATTAAATTCTTTTTAAATAAAGTCTACCAAAATCTAAATCGAAAAGCGAATAACTAACGTGGGATTTCTAAAATTTCTATACTAATGGGGACAGTTTTCAAGGAACGTTGGGTTTCCTGAATTTCTCTACTTTTACATTATTTAATTAATTGACGTACAGTCATTGAATAAATAGTTTCTGTTGCGATCGATTTCATATATGTATATCGATTTCGTATATGTATATTTTTGTTTTTGTAAAAAAACTAACGTCATTGCATATTATACATATAAAAACAATACGTGTAGACAACTAGATACATATATTTAGAAAACGAACAAGATATACTTTTACATTTTTATTTTAACACGATATTGTTTAAATAAGAAGTATACAAAATATACTTTTATTAGCAATTAATCAATAGGTTGAAGTTTTGCAAAAGTGAGAAAATTTGTAATCACACTTTATTTAACATGCATTATGTTATACACTGTGCATATCAAATATTCAGTTGCGGAAACTAGTGCAGCTTTTAAAAATGAGAATAAATTTTTAAAATGGTTTAATTCATCTATAACGTATTAACTATAAAACGTCTTTACAATTAAGGATATAAAAAATGAATACATTTATACTTTTAGATGAAATTAAGGACCTTCTTAAATACATTTACGTTTCAGGTAATTCAACTGTTACTTAAAAACTATTCATCCTGCACTGTACGCTAGAGGATTTTGATGCTAAGGGGAATGACCTAATCCCACACTACCGCAGTACCATTGTTTACTCATTCGCACCAATATAATTGCAGAAAGTTTAATTATTAAAAATTGTTAACTTATTATTGTTTGAATTAACCCTTTTCTTCCAATTGTATCCTCCAGGATACATTCACGATTTTTCAATTTTCGCATATTTCACATTGTTGTTAATGTTTGCATATGTTATAAATATATTTATATAATGAATATCATCAGTTTAAAGCTATTTACATGTATTTCAAATGAATCATACAAATTATTAACAACATAAAACATAGAAAAAACTGTTAAAATTGCATGCTGAATTTTATTTGTTTGAACGTCAAATAATTAAAATATAATGATTTTAACATAATTTTGTAACTCTTTGGAAGTTCAGAATGAAAAGGGTTAACCAGTGAAAGATTAATTAAGAAACGGAACCAGTGAAAGAACTTCTATTTAAATTTAATGATCTATCTTTATTGCTCTGATAAAATGTGATTTTACTGATATTTGTGGTTCTCTAATCAATTACTTATTTTCAATTTCGCACTATCAATATCTAAAAGTAAATTAATCAATATGAACTGTAATATTTTTATTAACAAAATGCTAATTCTCACATTGAATTTATATACGCTCGTAGTAAACTGATTCCACCAAATTTCTCGTTTAACTAAATAGTTAAACGAGATATATAGAGAAAACAGTTCGTCACCCTAATGAAAAAAATGTGCAATTTGAAACATTGATTTCGCGACAATTGTATGTGACAATAATGATTAAAACTTCAAAAATTCATTGATCATTTTCGTAATCTAATGTCTAGTTTGCGATTATGCTTTTCAAATTTACTTGTTATATTGTAAATTTTTCAACGCATTTGGAAATGATAACTGTCGGATGCTGAATTTGAAAGACCGAATAAAAGAAAGGTTAAAAGAATAAAATTTGCACACCTAAGAAATTTTCAAAATTACGATTCTTGACGTTGTTTCGTATGGAATAATTATAATTTTGTTGAATTTATGTTCGAATAATCTTATTATATTTGTACTTTTTCTTCTGATCCGAGCAAATAAATTAATCAATTTGCGCAAAAGTATAAACATATAGTTTAACCAATTTAACGTTAGTTTAAGAGAAAGATAACATTACTTACTACCAAGGGCAGACTCCGCAAGTCCTGCAGTTATAAAACCGGCGACGATGAATATCTACAACATATAATGAGACGACGATCGATTACGGGTGACTGGAAAAACTCAATAATCACTACAGGTAACTGAATGAGGAACCGTATACTCACGAGCAACATTGCTAACACGAAAAGTGATGTTTATACTTAAATTTTTTGAGCGATTTGTTTCTAAAAAGTACGCCGGTAAAAAACTAAACTTCATACCAGCGTAGCGTACAGTTTTATACATTCTTTGCAACCCCTCCTTGGTCATAAAAGGTAAAAGCTACGCACCGTCTTCGGTCATTATTGGTTGGAGCACGATTGTTCCGAGGAATACAAAGAAAGAGAGTCAACCTGATTTACGTTTTCGTTCTCGGCGGGAGAAGGTGACCATTATTGTAGAATTAATGAATGACAGTTATTTCATTTAAATTGTGTCAATTAAAAATATCAAGAGTTTCGTAACGATTGACTGCCAGCTGAATTTCAAATACTTTTACAGCGTAATAGACCATAAAGATCGGTCGCTATAAGCTTAACTGTGAATCCTTTTATTTCCATTTGTGATTTGATCTAACGATTTACGACGTTATCAAGTGGACTAATATGAATTCATGTCTCATAATTAATTCGCAGGCTAATCGATATTGACGTTTTCATTGTTTGATTTAGAAAAGTTCAAATCCTAAATTTAATTAAACCGACGTTCTTTATTTTCTCTTTATAATGCAAAATTGCTGATTAAATTTTATTGATCGATAGTGATGATGTTAATTATAAAGACAAATATTAATATCGGATTTAATCACCATAATGCTATAAATGCACTTGATAATAACGATCTAATTAACTATAAATTAGATAATTAATTATAACTGTTAAAGCATTCCATTATTTATTGTTATTTTAATATTAATAATAACTATTTGAAATGATGTAATTCCGAATACAAAATTTGTATTCTGGATTTCCGGAATATTAATTTTTATTTGAGGATTAAATGATAATATAATTAATGACCTTTGGTTTCGTAATATAAAATTATTTCACATAAACAATGTGACAATTTCTCTTAATCGCAGTCCATTACGTGTAATAGCGCCGTCAATTTTCAGATGGCTAATGCCAAGGACAGAGCGTTTAAATTGTAATCACACGTACGTAGCGAAAGGATACTTTCTTTTCTCGGTCGATAAGATGCAAGAGAAATGAAAACTCTTAGTTAGAGAATAAGGAGTTCGCGCTTTGAATAAAACGAGGCGCAATATTATACACTTTTACCGGCGTCGTTGACACGTGCTGCCAAAGTACATGAGTTGACGGCACAGTTTTTGTGCCGGCGCTTCGCTTTTCGAACTGATACGGAATTACAATGCATTTGATCTGTTTCTATCAAAGAAAAGTCCTTCTGACGGTGACTTACATTCTTTGGTCGTGAAAATAACAACGGATTCTTGAACACCAATAGAATATCAATTGAAGAAAGAATTTTCAAAATTAGATTCAAAAAGTTGAATGAATATGTTTTAACATTACATTCCACATTTATATTATGAGTATGAGAATGCAAAAAACTTGAATAAGTTACAGCAATTGAAACTGCAAGAGTAATTAAAAAGTAAAATCTAGTTTCCAAATTGAAGAATTAGCATACTTCAATGAGTTCGAAAATGCTTTTACTTTCAGGAACTTTAATTGTATTGTTAGTAATTACAATAGAAATTGCTTTATTACGCATTTTGACCAGCATCATGTGAAATGATGGAGATGATTTCGACGGATTCACTTTTTTCCAATTAAGCCTCGTGTTTAAAATCGCGTGTGCATGAAGAACTGTGGCTAATGATGATCAAAGGAGCACGATGAGGCTTTTCTCTTTTTGATGAATCATTGATTCAGGATTATCAATTGTTTTTATGAGAAGTGCAATAATAGGATTTCTTTGGGAATAAACGAAGAAAAAAAGCAATCTTGGATCTTGTACGAGAACAATATTTATTTTACATCTCTCTCCCTCTCACTTATTTTTACAGAGAATTGTGAAATTCCTTCGTGAAATTTATACAGCCACTCGAGTCATAATGAATTCGGGCAGTAGTATAAATAATGGAAGGTCTATCGTCAAAACAATGAATATCAAAGTAAATAAAAAGCTATTTATCATTGACGCAAATCAGTCGAGCTCAATGACCAATTAAAGGGGGAAGATATTCATTGTTTTCTCATAGACGCAAAACGAAAAGCTTAATCGTAATAAAGCGTTGTCTTACAACGTATAATTTAAAGTACTTGTAAAATAAACAATCGATGAACGGTATACAAACTAATCGTATTACTATTGTTTTTTGACGGTACAAATCAAAGTGGATTTACATTATCGTGATTAACGAAACTAACTGATGAAAGTCCTAGGTAAAAATGAGTGCAAAATGGAATAAATTAATTCTAAATTATAATGTACGTGTAATATGTGATTCGCTATCAACTATCTTATTTATTAACGGCTTACCTACTTACAGTGATTGAATTATCCTTCATAGACACAAAAAAGTGTGTATACGAAATCGAGATTCTTATCAATTATTATATAATTTTACTTTGGTTTTAAATTAAGGACTAGTGTATCGAACTTCGAACCGTCTCTCTATACGAATAAACACAACGACGAATGAGAAATCAAATCTTATGTTGATTCTAACTCGTTTTGTTTCATGCGACAACATAAGAGCATTTCGTCATGGATGAACTGCTCCGTTTTGAAGGTATTTCGAGAAAATAAATGAGATCATTGGGTATGACGTTACGAGTAATTAATGAAGTGTAGAGATGACGGTTGAAGTGCACAGAGTACTGTACCATTTAGAATCGGAAGTAGAATTTAGAATTAGGATGTAAAAATACTATATATGTGTATGTGTGTTATATACAATAATTACTGTACGATCAATTTTGTATGTATATTACATGTGTATCTAATCGGAGAGCTTTTATTCGGCATATTTGTACCGTTTATACCAAAAAACAGCGATCATTGCTTTAAAAGACCATATCTATCATCCAAAATGGAAGTAATTAATTTCCTTGTTTGTATGTATATATATGTATATGTTCGTATGCATATGTATACGTATATTACACAGAGTATTACAGTACGTCCGGACGAAACAACGTCTGAATGATATTACACATCAAACAACATTCATTTCTTGGCACGTCAAAGAAAGCTTCGTTAGGCTATTTTGTCAGTCGACGTCGAACGGATTGTTCAGGTGTTTAAGACAGTCGGCCTCGAGTTTTAATTTTAGTGTTAATTATTTAAGAGTCGGCTCGAGATGAACTTTGGATTATAAAAAGAAAGACTGTCTTTGCGTGGGTGATTTTGTTGACGACCAAACACATCGATGTAACAGTTTGTTGCGGAGGTAATTACGTAAGTTTAAAACGGATAAAAAGATATTCAAAACAGTCGAAGCGTATGACCACATTTAGACCTGTTGTGAAATTGTTGAAAACGCAGATGTGGAAACATTAGCATTAGTTGAGCAGTTACTTCGTTGGTCTAGGTGTGATCTCAGCTGGGCTGAATGAAAATACGAATACAACGTTTGTTCCATAATTAGTATCCAAAGACAGTTATCTTTTAAAACTGACAAGCGAAAATTCAAATCTAAGTATGAACGAATGCCAAACATCCTGAAGCTTTTGTTCTTCGTTGGAACGAGTGCAAAATGAAACGGAAATGTAAAATTGACGTGAAACGTTGATCTAATGTTACAAAAGCTCTCGATCCTTTAAAGATTCTCCGTAGCGTGATATAATTCGTATAATGTGTTTTCAATTTCATATATCTATCTAAATCACCTATTTACAAAATGTACACTTAAAATGTCTAAATTCATTATCCTCGTATCTTAATGATTGTATAATTAGGATTGACTATATCTTAGAGTAATCAACGGAATTACGTTTAATATCATGTAAAATATCATCAAATATCGTGTCACGTTAGATGGTATGTCCATCTCCAAGGTACCGTTTTGGACGAATATCGGCCCGTTTAAACATGTATAGCACTTTGATGAGCAAATACTTTGGAGATTACATAAATCTAATAATTTGTCAGGTAATAATTTTTCATTTTACTCTCGGTAAGTATTAAATGTGATTTCATTTGTTCTCCACCTTTCTTTTTATTTTAATTACAAATATAAAACATGTATATGTAAATAGAATTCTTAATTATGCGCGAACATGTTGTCTAATTGAGCACACTTTTTAATTTTTTATCTTCAGTCTGAGCCGGTCTAAGTGACCGCACACGCAACAGCAGTTAACAATACACGTTCAAGCTATTCTCTCTTTCTTCGGTAGATTCTATGCCGTAACAAATCATCGTAATAATCAAACAACAATGGCATGTGCTAAGTAAACGCGGTTGGTAACATTATGTCAACGCCTAAGCATGGGACAAGCAGGCCAATTATCGTAAATTCGGAAGAGTTCAGAACCGCCCTTCCTCGGACGCGCCTCAATTTTAAATCAGACCGAATAGTAAATTTTGATACTTTCATGGAACGTCTGCACTGAAACGAAACTTTTAGAGCTCACGCGAGCACGTTTTCAACGGTACATTGCATTGTATTCTTTTCTTTATTTTACAAAATCAACACTACAAATCAGTTCGGATGTTGCACTAAATGTTGCAAAAACGCACGTTTCAAAAATTGTAAAACAGTATAAAAATGATGCGATATCGTTGACGCGCGATAAAGTAATCTCAAAACATGGCAGTAGTTGATTATTCAACTCGTGGATTGAATAAGTGAACTTATGAGAACAATTCCTTAGTTATCAAATCGCGCGATTAGCGCAGATTGTTTGTTACAAAACAGACGGGTTGGAATGTAATAAAAGTATAAAACCGTAAAGATCGGTACTCGCGAATCTTTCCGTTTGACTCACATTATTATGTCCCAATAGGCCCAACGGTAAGAGCAATCTCGAGTATATTCCAAGGTCCCAGAACATCGCGTCAATACTGAACACTCGTCACAAGTGTATAGTGTGATTTCGATTGAAAAATGTGTATCCAAACATTTACTATATAGATGACGGTCAACAAACTATGCGGCTTGGAAAAGTTTACCACTCGGTTACAGTCAAACGTTGCACATTTCGAGGGAATTTATTAACCAAATGATTGATGGAAACTGGAGCATCGAAATACACTCATACCCGTAAAAATGTTTACAGTTCACCGGCTACTTAGGCTTATCAGCGAACACAAACACGTTGCTTTTCGAATAACACGAACATCTCGTCTCTTATTTTCTGATTTTGCATATTAATGTACACTTAGTTTGAAATGCCATTAGCGTATTTTATTATAGTCTACAGCGTAATGAAACCCTCATATGATCCATTTCAATGTGTATGTCGAGTGTGAGAAGTGTTTGAGACATAATTCAGTTTTCAGTATTTACATCGATAATAAATGGAAATAAATGCAAAAATATATATATGTATATACTTATCACGTATATGTAAACATTTAGTGGACATATGTTGGAGCTAATTCTGTTACGCTATTCCATTTTGTTCTGAACCTCAATGCGACCGTGGTGCTTTCCGCATTGGCTGCGCCGGGAAGCACTTTTCATATAGCATATTTTCAAACGAAATCATCAAGTAACCGACCTTACGTACTATTGTCTCTTTCTGTTTTTATTTCCCTTCACAATTACCCCAAGACACTCATTCGTGAGATCTTTCGGAATATTTACATTAGGTATGCCCGGGTGCACGGTCGGTTTAATTATTTAATTTTCGTTGCCGTGTCGTTTCTCTCGACTCCATTACTGCGAGCGTTGTGCTGCTGCTTCAACTACCGCGTACAAAGAGATGTTTTCGGATACTTCCTGCTACAAGGGTTACTTATTTAGATGCCAAATGGAATGTTACTGTGCTAATTTTTGTACTCAATTATGTAGCAAATGCTGACAAATGGACGGGCTTTCTATGTAAATATCCCCAAAAGTCGTTATCAATGAATGTTTTGATACATTGTTTTCTCGACTCGGTAATAGAAAATTTGGATTTTGAGATCCCCTTGAAGCACGGTATTAACTTAGCTGCGCCGCTAAAATTATCATAAAGCTATTTGGCTAAAAATGTTGATTGTATTCAATAGGAGTCAGCAATTTCATTTTCCCTTCACGGATAACACGAGATTAGTTTTAATAAAAAATATTCGATATTAACATTTTATCTCGAAAAATCCAGAGTTTTCTAAAACCGTTATATAAACTATAAAAGCGGAAACAAGTGTCTTAATACGTATTTAATTTATTCCACGTAGATACAGATTATAAAAACCAATTTTGTACACCGGCAGAAATGTTTAGCTTTTGAGCATAAGACGAATCGCATGGCCATTGCAAGAAATTTCATCCTAATATAGCATGACTTTCTGGCAATTTAAGGCGCCATGCTAATAACGCATACCCATAACATGAAACTGCATAGTTTGATGTGCGAAAATAGTATGCAAAGAATTCTCGCCGCGAGAGAATGCAAATTTTCATTATTAAAGCAAGAGATGTCTCTCGGTGTATCATTAAAAATTTTGATGCTTCGTATTTACACTAAATATTATTTGTGTTCTCTATACTGCATAATTGACGCGCACATCATTGTCATTGTAATCAAATCTAACAATAACAAACATTTAAATTCATTTCATGCTTCATTACTTATATCCATAAAGTTTCAAATAAGCTTATTTTTATCACATCAAAATATCACAAATACATTATAATACAGAAATTTATGTTTGCAAATTTAAATCGCTGAGTTTATTTTACCAATCTCGATCAATTAAAACTTATAATATTTTTTGACTGTGAAAAAAAGGTAACAACCAAAACAAAAATCGACTTGTTTTTTATTGGGCTCGTTTTCATATTCTGCCAAGAAAAACGTACTTTGACTCGTGCAATCTAAAATCAGTATATTGCAATATATATGACAATCGTCGATTCGAACAAACGGAATATATTCCATACTATGTTATAATATAATACTGTATTGAAATTTTATCGAGATTGCAAAAATATAATTATTTTGTATTTCAAAACAATAACATCATATTTACAAAAGTATTCTGGAAGGTATCATCTAAGTTAGAATATAAAAATATAAATCACAAAAGAACTTGAACACAATTAACATATAAATACCACGTAAAACGATTAATTTTATGAAACAGAACTTCTTAATAATCTAAAAAAAATAATGGAAGAGGATGTAATAAAATATCGAGTAATATACGATTGTTATTAAATAATCACTCAACATTAATCAATAAACTGGTTGAATCTGTATCTACTGGAAATACCACGCCCGAAAAAACGAAAACAAATCCATAGCCTAATAATGCATCGCAAAAGTAGCAATAATAATGAGTATTGCATATTAACAAGAAAATTTAATGAGTGACGTTCCGCGTTCATCAATTGGTACATTCACAATTACATACAGTCAATCGATGAGTCTCAAAACTGTTACGTCATTACGAATTAACATTATACTGTACAGTATGTACAAATCTGAGCGCCGTGAAACCTTATTTATTTTGTGGTCGACGAGGTATAGCGTGCCAACGACTGCGCAATAACTCCATTCATTGATTGCAAGGTACCAAATATTGATAAGAATTTCAATCCATCATGTGCAAATGCCTGTCGATATTTCTTGCGTATATTGTTAGTAGGAAGTATTCGGTTCGGGATACCCAGAATAAAGGGAAATCCTTAGAAGTGATAGTACCCGGCTTGCTTTTGATCCGTGTAATAATAATAATTGATTAGATCTAGCATAGTCGTTAACATTTAGAAAGGAATTGGTCCAGAAGGATTGAAAATCTTAACAAGACAGCAAGTACCGGCGTAATTGACCTCTAATTTTTGGTACCATTGGATTGGCTATCGCTATTGTCACCACATAAGCTGGTACACCTGATCGAGCACACTTTTTGGATTTACAATCGAGTGCTCTCCTCGGAGTCCGTGTGTTCGGGCGTGGGGGTAGCACTTGAGTTCACTTTCCTACCTAAACAAAGTAGTGGGATGCGCGGACCTCAAACAAGATGTCCATCAATATCAGAGTACGGCTTCGAACTGAAAGTTGACAGTGGGTGCCCGTGGGAATGTGAGGGGCGACGGTCCGCCAGTGCAACTGTCGCTGGCGGGGGGGGTACCGCAGGGGGCGGTGGCGACATTGTTCCGGCAGGCCTT
>JABFPQ010000178.1:0-14332 GCA_022817265.1 Masnerella sp. ZL-2020
GTGGAAACAGAAGAATATAATCCAAAAAGTATCATAAAAGACCAAGAATTCAAAAAAAAATTTTTTTCGATTTTTTGAAAAAATCTTAAGGGGTACCCCTTGACACTTTTTTGGGTTCAAAAATTTTTTTTCGAGATATTGGTTCCAAATGGCTTAAAACTGTCTGAAACTTCAAAAAATACAAATAAAAGTCGAAATTTTGTCAAAAACATGTTTTCCAATTTTTTCCAAATTTTGACTTTTTTGTCGGTTTTTGGTCGATTTGGTCGAAAAAAATGTTAAGAATTCGAAAATAGATAAAATATTTCCATTTTCAGTATTTAAATATTTATTAGTAAACATTGAACTCTTTGAAAAAGAGGGGGAAAAGGTTGTGAACCCGGAATCGGGGAGTTTGCTAGCGGAAATGAGCCGGGAGTGGCCGTTCGTAAGTGGCCGACTACGTTCGACAATGTGCGAGCGTAGTCGAGCGCGAGGGAGGAAATGGATAAATGTCAAAATTGCCGTCGAGCGGCCCGATTAGCACTTAATCGTCCGAATGACTGGTAAAATATTTTGACGAGGCGTCTAAACATCCCGTAAGATTGATGCTTGTTTATTTTTACGCGCATCATAATCGCGATACTTTTGTAGTTCTACTCACAAACGTTCTCGAGGGTGTCTTAAGAAAAACGAGATGGAAACATTTTTTTCGGTTTAAAAACAAGTGTTTCATTATAATATCTCTTAAAACATTTTTAGTGTCGTTTATAAAGTAAGACAATTTTCCAAAAAACTTTTTTAAAACATTTGCTCATTCTAGAGTATCAAAATAAACTTTTCAATTTTTGTAAACTTTTTTTTTATTATAAAAATTAATTTTTATCAAATGGGCAAATTTTTGATTGACAAACAAATTATACGATTTTTGAACATTCAGGAGACTTATACACACAATGTTTTGACTTTATAATTTTCGTGATAAAGTTGAGAACTCTCTAAATTAAAAAACACGCCTAACTTCGTCCATTTGATTAAATCAAGTAGCGTAACAAAACAAGAGCCCTATATTTTACGTTATTCAGGCCAATAAATTTATTGTATAATTGTTTCGGGAACAAACGGACATTAAAGGGAAATATACTCGGGCGTAGCGGGCTTCATCATAATTATTGAAATGAACCGTGCATCACATCGGGCGGGGAAACACGGGATGCGCCGCGGTAAGATAATTTTCTGGTTTAAGCCCCATTGTAATTGGAACGGTAAGGCAAACATGCAGTCGCAGGCGCCGAAATTCGCCCCCAAAGCGGAGCCATTAAATGGACCGCGCGAAATGTGTCCCAGCAGGCCGCGCTTGCCCGAGGGCGTTTACGCCTGATTTTTCCGTCCGTAATTATAGCCCTGACGTATATTCGTTTTGCCGGCGCGCTTTATCTTCGAACCCCGAATTCCAGATGCTTTTCGAATTAACTTGTCTCTTTCGCTCTGCAGCGGCTATCGATTCGTCCGAATTCGAGCGCCAAACAAATTTCGACCTTTTAAATCGCCATTAGACGTCAATATTAAACAAACCGATTGCCGATCTGACGTGAATCGGCGCGATTTTTTTCGTCACCGGTGAATCGTGCGTGCAATTTTATTTGTACGGTAATCGGGATGATTGAATTATATTTAATTTCATACTCTTTATCATTATATTGGATACGATTCGTTTGTTTTATTGATACACAAGGCGAAATGTGTTGTTTTGTGAAAACGTGATTAAAACAGCGCAGTAAATATTTGTCATATATTTAATATAATTGACAGTTGTGTTTCTTTGTGCGTTATTCCGACTGTATTTGAAATGAAATATTTTTGTTAATGATGAGAATTATTATTTTATAAATTGAAGATGATTATTGAAACAACTCATGTGTACTCAACTTTTCTCTTTTTTTTTTTAAATGCACTTTAATACACATTTTAATTATTAAAAAATAGTATTCTATAACTTTATAATTTTAATAATGTTCTGATTTCTCCAACGAATTATATCGATAAAAGAAAATAGTAATTAACTTATGTCAATATGTGATGCGGAAACGAAGAAAAGTTAAAAATAAACAAAAAACCCTCGACTATATAGGATTACTGACAACATTTCGAAATTAGATAGAAAATACAATATATTACTGTGATATATATTTCGCAATGTGTATTAGGTATATTGTTGAATCAATATGTAACACGTGGCATTTTTTCAGAATTACTTCATTTACAGTGGTCATTTAATCAATAATGCAACAGGTATAAGTTTTGCAGTTCGAATATATTGTTTATATGAAATCTATTATTTGGAATTCGATGGATTTAAATGAAACTGGCCTACTTCGAAATTTTTTTCAGAATTGACCTAGTTCAGAATTCCCGCCAGAACAGTCCTAGTTCGAAATTCCCATCAGAACTGTTCCGGTTCAAAATATAATAAATATTATTTCGTAAAAATTTTGAAAATTCCTAAATTGAAAAACGTTTATAATTAATTGCAGTAAAGATAAAATCCATTTTATATATAACTATTTATACTTAACTAATTTTGAGTCAAAATTTGCCTATTTTAATAAAAAAATAAAAAACTTTGTGTCAAGATTGTTGCGTTTTCACTAAAAAATACATTTTCTAGCAATTGTATAAATCTTTTTTATCCGAATTTGAGTTTTCCAAATTATTCATATATGTGCATTTAGGGTCGTATTTTAAGTAACTCCTGTGTCTTAATTAAGACGTCTGAAATGAATCATTTTTCAGTGTGTATCTATAAATATATTGAATTAAATCGACCTCAATCCAAACAAAATTGTTTACAATCACGTTGATCTCCATTTCCCGAAACAATATCCACAAATTCCGAATTGCATAAATTTGCAATTGAAATATGATAAACCTTCAATGAGCACTCAAAATGCTTAATCGAAGCAAAGTTTCGGCTGTTCATTTGAGCCGAGTGGATGTGACGTTACAAGCAACGGTATATCGCGTTAGTTAGCGCAAATAAGACAATAGACATGTCAGCGCAACGCTGGAGATAACTACCGGCATGACTCGGGAGCGTCAGCCCGGTTCGAACAACCGAGCCATTGTTGACTCTCGGCAAATAGCGCAGCTGTCGGCACGAGGCTACGGATCCGTGACTTCTTCTTTCGCCGCGCCAGCGAAAGAATATGAAATGTGTACGAACCTAGACGCCCTCTCTATCGGCGAGGGAAAAAGCGGAACACAAAACGCGACACGCCTTGAATTAAAAATACATTCACGTCGTTTGAGTCGCGTCGCAGCGATCGCGCCGACGCTAAACACAACACCGCGATTAACTAACCGTTAAAACCGGAAAAACAAAGACGGGATTATTCAAATTGAGACGAATGAACGGACGAGTGCTTTTTCATCGCATTTGGGCGATGTTAAGATTTACGGCTTAGTTTCTTCTTTCTTTCTTTTAACCTTTGTTATACGTTTCTTTGATTTCTTCTAAGCTAAAAAAATACGTATTTAATCAGTCTCGCAGAAAGACACCAGAAACTTACTTAAAATTGGACGAGTTATTTAAAATAAATTAATTAAAGTTAAAGTTGGATTTTAAACTTAGAATCAAACCTACAAAAATGCTCTTTTTATTCAAAATTGTGTACCACATATTTAAAAATTCTTCTAAGATGTGAAATTTTAAATCACATCTTAGAATCTATATTTCAAAAAAAAATTTTCATTTTTGTAAATCACATTTGCAATGTAAAAAAGAGATAATTTTAATAAATTTCTCTAAAAACAAAATGTGATATAATTCTGGCTAATTTAGGATTGGAACTTCTAGAGAGAAAAAAATTGAATGTTTCAAATATTATAACAAATTCTTTTCAGAATTTGTTTAAGAAACTTGCAATATTTTAATTTTTTCAACATTGTTTTGGCAAATTTTAACGTGAAAATCGGCACTAAAACTATAGATTATTTTTACTTACCGGTTTTTTCAAATTCAGAAGGCTCATTAGTAAAAAATCATAGCTTTGAAAGACAATTTATAAGAAAAACCATGTTTCAACTCAAAATCCCATTAAAAATTACTATTAAAATGTTAACTTTTAAAAACATTAATGCATCAGCCGTACACGACGTTAATTTATTGTAACCGCGCTTTTATCGAAGGTGTAAATTATGAATTGGACTGTAAGGAACGACGGAACAACGCACGAGTCAATATATTCCATAATTATCGTAAATTCAGGCTGCGCGTTTTTGTCGACGTGTTCATTCAAGAGCGGACGGTGTTTTTAACGCGCGAAACACGTTTTCATTCTTAAAATGCGACGATGGGCACGCACAGCTTTTTATTCGATAATATAAAGTTGTGAAATATAATGCGGAAACAGGAAAATGTAAGGAGACACTGGGCAGTATAATTTTTTATTATACACACAACGATTTATTTTATAGGCTTCTAATCATGAATTGTGACTTTTGTCGCATAATAACATATCTGTTAAAAATGCCTTGAACAGTGCATATATAGAGATTGAGTAAATTCTTCAAATATTAATAAGTATAACAATATTTTTTTTTAGATTCAAAATGTCGTTCTTAAAATTTTTTGTCAGTTCCAATTAGTCAACTGATACTTTTACAAAGATTACGTTAAAAATAAAAAGAAAAAAATTAAGATTTTTTTATTTTTGTTCAAAATTTATGTACATAACCAAATTATGAGTTATGCTTTGCCCCTTTCTATCGTATAATAAATGCAAATGAAAAATACAGATAATATACAAGTATTTATTATCATAATTATCCAAATTAATACTCCAAATTTAACCTATAGTATTATTTATATACTGATTTATTTCTTCTATAAGATATTCTTATGAAATATTAATATTTCATTTTTTTCATGTAATTTGCTGTATTTTGTCCATCGTCACTTTTATCATGTTCACGGATGATTAATGAGCGTTTGTCACGAAACATCCGGAGTTGTCACAATAATCGTCGAATATCACGAGCTGTCACATCTAGTATTCGATGTAAATGATACAGGCAGCCAGCCTAGCTCATTCGAACGAAAAGTACAAGAGTAACTTTTATTTTTAACTTGTTCTACTCTATCGTGACTAATGTCTCAAAAATCATGACGTTGAAAGTTGCGTTTTGTAACACGAAATTTAATTGCCTTTAAACGACCACTTTACTCGATTATCAGTGTCGCGAGTATCGTAACACGATTGCCGATCAATTGAGCTTTGTAAACTCACAATTTATTATAAACCGTTAACGACGCCGAAAAACCGCCCGACTAACAATGTTGAGCGCATATTTTGGCAAGACACCGCGAAACATTTGCGAGATTGAATTACGATTCAATCGCGAATTCAACTTAATTAAGATTAATCGCCGACTGCAGGAATAGTTGCATAAAATATTGCGCGTTATAAAAGTACTGATAGAGTATCTTTACGCGCGTTATAACTGGACATATATCACACGAGTATATATTAAATTACACAAGACGTTTCATAAATTTTATTACATTTTATGGAACTCTTCGTCATTCGAGTAGTTCGAGCATGATTATGTGTCCGTCGTAAAGCTTGGAACAATATCATACAAAAACTGCCGCTGACAATGTCGTTGTTTATTCCTACGTCCCTTAACTGCACTTTGTGAATACTTGGCCGCAGACCAGTTTTCTGTCACTCAAGTAACTTCGATTTAAAGACAAACAAAATTTCGAACGTAAAAAGTACTTGGCGGCCCGTTTTTACTCTAATAATTACGATGTTCCAAAGTCTGAATTTAAGATGATAAGAGACTAAATTTTCGATTCATGTCTGAATTTCAGATGATAAGAGACTAAATTTTTGACTCATGCCTAAATTTAAGACACAAATCATCTAAAATTTCAAGGATCAGACAAAACTCTAGTCTGACTAATTGTCAGACTAAATTTCATATTCTGCTTCTGAAATTCAGATTTTCAGACATCATTTTTTAGAGTGTGTTCAGACAAACGTTATACAATCGAACCTTCATGATTTTGAAAAGTTGACGGAATTGGCAAACGATAGTTGTCGCTCGCACGTGCGACGTTCGTAATGTAGCAAAAGACGTTAACGGCGAGTGGAGACGTAGCGCCGGCGACAAACATGGGTAATTGCTGACTTAGGGCCTGCCATTTCCCTCATAGTTTCACGACGTATCTCTCGCAATGGCTCGCGCGAAACCCCTAAGAAGACATCAAGGAAACGAAACTAATTTCTAAATCGTATCGAACGAAAGTATAATTACTTTCTTAGGAGGCGGAGGAGGTTTTCTGAAGTATCCTTGTTTTTGATCTTCTGGTCTGAGAGCATCTTTAAATGTTCTTTTCGTATCAATTTCTGATAGGACTACAAAGAAGTGGTGGCATTTCTCGCATTTTACAAACCTTGTTGACGCTAAAATTAAACACAATGATAACTTACCGATGACGAAACTTTCGAGTTGATTTTTTTTAAATGCCAGTCGTAAATGTTGAAATCTCGTAGGAAACAAGTTTACGAATACTCACATACGAATGTTTCAACATGCGTACAGGGATCCCCACATTTCGGACAAGTAAGTGTATTATTTGTCTTCTTGCCACCACCACCACTTTTTCCAGTCCCACTGGAACCTACGGTGTTACCGCCAATGTCCGAGGTTGGCGGTGTGGGTTCCGTAGGTGCTTTTGCATATGTATTACTAGTTGTTAGTGGACGAGAACTAACAATTCTGGAAATTTTGAATACTGCAAAAAAATAAGTTTTATTAATACATGTTAATTAACTTTTTAAAATATTTTCATTAATATTTTTATGAAATTGATAAAAAAGTTGTTTGATAAGAATAAAAAATGTGCAGTCAAAATATAATGCAGTTGTGAAATTTGAAATTTTGTTATAGCATTTTAATTACTCTAATTGAATTATTAAGTACAATACGTTAATGATTAAATTAATTTAGTATAATTTGTTTGGGTAAGTTAATTTAAACATTGTTACTAAAATTTGTAGATAATAAATACATCTTAAATGAGCAATGACTGGACAATTTTTATGCAAAAAAAATATATTTACCAATAATTTAGTCAAAATTCATTAATAGTATTACAATGTTTATTTGAGTCAACAAAAATTGTTTATAAATATAGAAAAAATACATATGCATATTATAAACTAACTACCCTCATAACCACATTTACATAAATTTTTTGTAAATATCATCAATATAAAAAATGTTATGTAAATGTGGTGTAAACTATTTACATATAATTTATATCAATGTGCTTCCTCATTGTCATGCATATTTTATGTAAATCGTATACACATTATATTTTTTTAATCATTTTTTTATAAAAATCATAAAAATTGCAGAAATTTTGTTGATGTACATTTTAAGTAATTTTTATGTAAATCATTTATATAAAATATACAGGGTGACCCATCTTAAAACATACAGCGAATTTTTCTGAATACAAGGCATGGAAGTGAAAAAAGTCTCAGATAAACGTTGTTTGTCTTGAAGGGGGCAACAGATCTATACAAAAAAAACTACCCTCTTTTTCCCCTTGAGGATGTGAGGCAAGAAAAAAATGAATATTTTATGAATAAACACATTTATTATTTGTTCAAATGTATCCTTTAAAATGGATCACCCTGTATATGTAAATTATGAAGCACAATGAGGAAGTTCCTTGACGGAATTTTCATGTAAATGTTTTCCAAAATCATTAGTTATCAGGGTAGTTTCCCTGCAAATTTTCATCTGTAACATTCTTTGAAAAATGAATACAAAAATACTAACTTTAAACTCAGAGCGTAATTAGTTTCATATTTAAGTCTTGGTTGACCAGCCGGGCGTATTCTAAGCATGTAGGTTCCATCTTCACGAGCGTCCAACTTGTTGGCCGCAGTATCTCTGCCCATTTCTCCGACAAACCACAATTTACTTGATAAGGCTCGTTCGCAAGATAACGGAGGCGGAGGTGGAGGTGGTGGTGGTGGTGGTTTCGAACAACGTCCAGAAGAAGAAATGCATTGTTTATGTACTGCAAGGCGACAGACATCACATCGATATCCCTAGAAATTACAGAATTGCATGAGTCTCTTTTTTCGACTTATAAATAAACCTAATATTACATTATGATATAAACGTATTTTACTAAATCAGATTCGATATCTCTTACAAAAATATTTTTAGTTAAACTTTCCATTTAAAACTACTTTATAGAAAAAATGCAAAACAAAATGATTGTTGAAAAATATTCCATCTTAAATAATTAATAAGAATTTGAATTTAATTATTCCTCAATAATTGGTATAATATTTGTATAATAATAAATATTGTTTTATTTACTTGGTAAATACGTCCTTTTAGAAATTTGCCACAATGTTGACAACTGCAAGGGGTCTCAAAGGTAGTAAAGCGGAATTTGTGATCGGTATTACGACAGGCTGCAGGATTCACATTGTCCATCGCAGCCTGCAAGGCTTTAATCCATATTTGTTTCTGCTCCTCTGTTCGCGCGTACAGTGTGTAAGCCGTTGAACCTTGTTTCTGCACTAAAAGCCATTGATACGACCATCTCGAATCTCGTCCTAGCGTGCGCCGACCCGTGTGGTCTTCCAGTCGATAATCATCCAATTTCAAAGTTTCGCGATAAGAGTATTGTTCTCCTCGACATTGTTTACACACTAAAACAACTTGCTCGAAAATAAATGCATAACGTGCTTTTACTCGTTGATCATTGTGATCTTTTATCTGAAAATTATAAAAATAGTTTTATTATAGAAAATTAATAAATGTGAAATTAAATTGATTGAAATAGTTAAAACATGTGAAAATTGTAGAAATGAATTATTTAAAATAGTTCACCTTGAGTTCTCCATCTTTGAGCAATCGTCCAAAATCCTTTAGTGGATTATCACCACTAACATCCCAATCTATAATAAACTGCTTTATGTCTCTAATAATGTCAAGTGTGTCCGAATCTCGTTTGACTTCGTTTATATATTGTGCCACGTCTATCATAACTTCCCTTGCTTTCGTTAATTGACTCTGGTCGTCCGTCCACTCTCGCGGAGTCTCTTCCACTAATTTGTCTAACAGCAGATGGTATTTTAGTACCCTCTGCATTGGTACAGAAAGAATGTCCCTTAACTTGAATTTCCCATTGTTTGCTTTTTGTTGGAATTTCTGTCAAAGAGCATTCAAGTTTAATAAAGTATAAATATTTAGTTATTGTCAGAATTGTAAAATGAAACATATGAAATGAAATGAAACATTTTCAACATACTGTAAAGCTTAACATTAAAAAATTATTTAATGATATTCTAATTATAAACTATGCCAAAAAAACTGATCACTTTGAAAAGGTCCAAAAAATCACTTGATGGCTCATTTTGTAGGGGAGGGGTATACCTCTAGAAGGTATTTTCCCTTTTTATCCACGATAGAAATTGACGAAATGCCCCACATTTGAAAATGGCCAATTTTCGGACTTTTCAAAGTGATCAGTTTTTTTGCTTAGTGTATAATAGTAAATTAAAAGTTTTAAACTCAAAATAAAGAAATTGAAATAAAAATGATTATATTAACTAGACCAGGTGAAATCTTTTTTTTTTTTTAAATTATAATTTGTGTAACATAAATTTAAGTACCATAACTTCCTGGTTAATAGATTCTGATCTTTCACAAGCATATTGTAAAGTATTTTGCGCGGACGTCAGGTTGGCACAATAGTCGCCGTAAATGAGAAATTTTTCTAGCCAGTCGAGAAAGACTTGAGCTAATGCAGCACCACTGCGCGCTTTCCGCAGTTGACTGTGGAACCCTGCGTGGATTTCCGCAAGATCTTTAATGCCGAAAAAAATGCGGTCCGTCTCTTCCGGATGCAGAATCTTGGACAGCGGTTTGGCGAAATGTCTCATCAGACTGTTGAGAACTTCTGAATAATTGCGCTCGGTTTCCAGCAGCTCCTGCACCACGTAGTCTCGTTTCTCTCGTCCGGCTGTAGCACCCTACAAAATCCATCACCATTAATTTCATTCGACATCAATCAACTTTTATAATATTTTTGGATTAATCGAAGAGAAATATAATCGTCGGTGTGCACGCTCGACTAGAATAGAGAAGATTGCTATTCGGTTAGTTCCAAACAAAAATATCTTTTGATTGTACAAAAATGTAAACTGGAGCGAACTGGTGTTAGTGAAAGACAAAATTAGAAGTCTCGTGCTTGGAGAAAAGAAATTATTATTTGCGTTCACTCCACTTTACGATAAGTGTCCAGATATAGAAACGGAAGTAACAAGGAAAGAAACACAGATTGCGTCTACATTGTATGTCAAACATGCTCTTTGAAAATGCAACATCGAGAAAGGGCATTAACATTGAAATAATCTTGACATCAACATCGTTGGAGTTTAGCAACTGTTCAACAACTTTTTTCATTTATTTGCAATCAGAATTGTATTTGAATTTTGATATATGAATTCATTAAATTTTAAAGTTTTGTCGTAAAATGTTAAGTTTAACGTTTACAATTAAAAGTTCTAAGGATAAAATTTGTGGAATATGCTAATCTCTATTCATAAACTTATCGTAAATATATGTTATAATGATTGGACAATCAGGAGTAATATTAACGTGAATTTAATATAAACTTGCATATCATAACGATATATAGTATAGTCAAAGGCAAGATAAAAGACGCAGACAAGTACGGTGCGTCGTTAATCCGCAATAGTACGTGATCAGTTGCAATAAACTTCCGACGACACGTCGTTGGGTAGTCAATGGGAGCTGTTTCCGGTGCGGCTAAAAAGAACCGACGAGTCGAGTAAAGGCGAAAAGAAAAGATTAAAAAGGGGGAAAGAAAAAAATAGTAACCCTCACAGCAGACGGAGGAGGTGGGAGGCGTAGGTTACATAAGTCGTGGTAGACTTCTTCGCTGCGAGCGTTGCTGCAACTGGCCGCGTAGCCGTCGTCTTCGCCGACCGAATCTTCGTGCGTCTCGCCCTCGCGCCTCTCCTCGCCCTCGCGGCGCCGGTATATCCTGCGGCGGCCCTCGTTTTCGCGCCTTGGTGCACAAAAAAAAAACGTCAACAGCCATGCACAACTACCTATGCTGCCAGCAGCCAAGGCGCCGTCCAAATCAAATAGTCCAACAGAAATTAACGCTTCTTTTGCTATACTAAATGCCAGTTTCACATTCAAGGAACACCACCATGTTCTACTGATGCTGGTTTTTACACTGATGAAGCTTAACATCGAATAATACTGTTGAAAAGTATCGTCAGTCTATTTTTAAAATCTACCATTATTAAACAAAAAAAATCACTATTTTATGTAAATTATTACTACACCTAATGTACATATACAAATTTGGGGGTTTTATGGTAGTGGTATTAAATATTTTATGAAAAAACGAGAACAAAAAAATGTTACTCTAATTTATTTATTTATTTATTTATTTAAAACAATGAAATAATAGAAATAGTTATTTAAAATATTATTACAAATAAGTTTAATTCAGCTATGTTAATTTAATTTTGTACATAAAACGATAAAAATAAAGGAACACATTGTTTGAAATATTGAAAGAAGTGAATGTATGACAATAAATAACTAAAAATATTTTGTTGTTAGGCAGTGATAAATTTTTAATAACTTCATATTATTTAATTAAATAAAATTGTTACATTCGATACTTTTCAACATTTCTTGAATTTAACTACCAGCATTATGATGAACAACCAGTACCTCCTCGGCATATGGCCATTCTTGTTGAGGAGTAGTCGAAAAACAGAGTAATTCCTGATAAACTTCGGAATCCCCTAGGTCCACTTGCCTAGGTTTTATGGTAAACGCCACCACAGCTTCCGTGGGGCTAAATCGATTAACAAACATTATAGTTTTGGACAATTTTTAAGTCAGTTTTATCTTTTCAACATGAATTTCGTCAATTCTGAACTTTTAATCTGAACACAGTCAACTTCAAGATTCAACCTAATAACTCATGGTCAACTTTATTATTTTTAGAAATGAAATGTTTTCTTACCCGACACCAGCACTTTGCAAATCTTTGTACATGTCCTCTTGAGAACGACCTCTTCCAACACAGAAGCCACTGAAATTGATTGTAATATATCAAACTCCAATATAAACTTAAATTTTACTATCTTCTAAGAATTTTTGCAAAATTTTTGGATATATCAATAAAGTTCAAAAATATTTGTTGACAGTATTTTGTGTATGACTTAAATGTTTGTAAATTTGTAAAAATAACATTAATTAAGTTACGAAAATTATTCCTAATGATATTACTTCAACTTTTCTACCATATCTAAGATTTTGAAATCTTTCAAAAATGTTGAAATCTTAAGTATAACTTTAAACAAACAAAATGAAAAGGCATGCTGGGATTACTTCTTTTTGTCTGACCAGATGTTATACAGTCAAACCTGTTTAGGTGAAAATGCAAGGGACCATGTGATTTTTCTCATTTAAAGAGCTTTCTCACTTAGAAAAGTTCCATTTCATGAATACTATTCAAGAACATAATACTATGTATGAATATTATTGTGGTAAAAGATTATGATTTTAAAACAATAATTCAAATGTGTATGTACAAGCAACTACAGTGAGAATAGATTTTATTCCACATAAGCAGTGTCATCTGGTGAGTAGTCACTTAACAAGAATGGAAGATCAGCAATCCATTGACTGCATAAGTTTTCATCAACTGAATTGCTTTCACCGCATATTTTTTTGAAAGTCTTCTAACCATCCGTTGCTGGCAGAAAACTTATTTTTCAATTGGTTTGCAAAATCTGCTGCTTTTTTGCTTGGTTAAACGACCAGAGATAGGAATATTTTTTTCATTAACTGTTTCATCCATGTAACACTTTTCCAGTTTAGGATACTCCGGCAAACGCATTTTCAATTTTTTCAAAACTGACCAAAATATAGTCAAAACTACTTTGAAAATATTCAAAACAAATACAGACACAGAATAAAATAAGTATGAAAGTTAGAATTAATAATATCTCATTCATATCTCATTATCTTCCAAAAATTTTCAAAAATAAAGAGGTTTCTTGTTCTCACTAAAAGAGGTATATTGGTCTGAACGGACCGGGATTTAACTATTTTTCCCAATTATAGAGGTTTCTCATTTATCCGGTTCTCACTTATCCAGGTTTGACTGTATACACAGAATTATATAAATAATAAAATACCTTGCACCGCGAGCTGCAATTGTTGAGACAAAGGTTGGTTTCTAGCTAACAATCGATACGCCATTATTTGTACTCTGGAACCAAAGAAAAATAACAATTATTCCACTTATTCGTTACCCAAAGTCATAGTTACTCAAAGTCAAAGAATTATGATCGTAGAATCATAAGAATTATTTTTGAAAATTACCGCAATTGTTGTAGCTGCTGTGAACTGAAAGTTTGCTTGTCGCCCATGTTTCCCTGACGAGCTCGAAGGGCAAGAAGCTGCGAATATCTCGGATCTTCCTGCATTCCTTTTTCCTCCATTGAATCTATCGCCTTTTGCAGAGCATTCAAATTTTCTTGGCCAGGAATGGAAGGGGGCCCAGGTGGTCCAATAGGGCCACCCGATTGGTTCATTGGATTGACACCAGCTTGGTTAGGAGCACCGGGTCCCATTCCACTCATGTGTACTGGTGGACCGGGTGGACCACTGGAATTCATGTGTCCTGGACCAGGGGGTACGTTCATGTGACCTGGACCGCCTGGTACCATTCCTGGATTGGGAGGACCACCTGATTCCATTGGTGAACCTAAAAAAATGTCAAAATTTAATCCCAATAAATTTCACTTTTACTTAAATTTTTAATAGAAAAATATAAACATTTCATATTTGTTTTTTTTCTATTCATTTCATTGTAAAGTAAACAGTCATTATTTAAAGTAACATAATTTTTTATGATTACTTTATAACTAATTTTTGAGTTTTATTTTACAAATTATAAAATTATTATTTTACCATAATAAACATATTTCATGTAATGCATCGCGGGTTTCTATGATGTGAATAGCAGTTGATTGAAACTCGAAGGTGAATTACGTAATGTTCAACAGGAAGAGATAAATGCAGAAAAACTTATGATGCTCGAGACTACAGGTGTCGCGACTATACGAACTGTCCGGCTATAGATGTGTGCATTTTTAATGTAAAGTAGGTGGTAACTTTAAAGCATTATAGTCATATAAATACAGTTAGACCATTGTCTGAAAAGCTTTTCCATACTAGCTTTTGTACTATT
>JABFPQ010000179.1:440-14307 GCA_022817265.1 Masnerella sp. ZL-2020
GGGCAAAGAAGAATGTGTGTCGAAAGTACGGCTTGTCGTCCGGGTCCTCTGGGAATTAAGATGATTGCAGCGGCAATGTGTCCGCCGTGTGCTCCGCTGGTAGAATCGTGCTACGGGAAGAGAAGACGGAGGAGAGTAAATGTAACTCACCGCAAGGTCATGCGGACCGGCCCCACTTGGTTGTGTCAACTTCGAGTGATTTATCGTCCCGCAACCACTACACCACCGCCACCACTCATTTCACCCGATCCTCCGAACCCGACTCTATTCACCCCGATACTTCCACGACGTTTTCCGATTTTTACAGTCTGCTTATCTCCTCTAACATCTTAAACATTGATAGACCGACATCGTCAAATTTATCGATCTTTGCGATTTGAAAGACTGTCGTCGACATATGCGAATTATGTAATGCACAATCAAAATGGAGATTGAATGTTCGGTGGATTAAACCAATTTTTCTACTTCTGGATTATTCAATTAAGATAAAGGGAAGAGGATATTAATTCAATAAAAGATATTGTTTTGTTTCGTGTAAAAAGTTTGTGATATTGGACTTTTTTTGAAGTGTATGTAAAACGTAATATACCTACACACCCATAAAAAACTCTCTTATTTGAAAAGGTTTGTTTTTGCAGTGTCCTCATCATTGAATTTTCGAGTTTTTCACTTTAAGAGCTATAGTGTTTTTAATAAAACATGTGTGTCTTCATTTTTAAATCATTTAGACGTATTTTTTATGTTAAAAAAATAGTTTAACATGAAAACATTTCCAATTGTTTTGAAATATGAAAGTTCCATACGTTTTATATTGAAAGCAGTATTTTTTTGTATTGAAATTTTGTTTATTCTATTTTGTTTGTTTTGTAAGATCTTATTTGTCGTTACAATTGTATAAACCATTCCAAAATTCAAAGGTGACTGGAAATTGAGTATATGCCCAATGAAGTGTGTTAAACTCATAATTATTATATAATTATAAGCTTCCTGTTCGTGATATAACATAGTATAGAGAAACCATATCGATGCGGTGTGAAATGTGTTGAAAATTATGCTGCAAATTCATAGAGAAATCTTAGCGTCAAAGCAATTAATTATTATGAAAGTCCATAAATGAAGAAGCGCATATAAGTCGACGTTTCATAATAATACTGTAAAAGAAAGCAAAAAATAGTTATATTAGAATATCCTTTAAAAAATCATTTTACTAGTTTTTTCATATAATTTTAAAGAATTTGTTTTCATGAAAATATGTTTTTGTAAATGTTTGAACAACTTTTCTTGTAAATTGTTTTGTTTTGTTTTAAATGAATAGCAAAAATTAAATAATATAAAAAGGTAAAAAGTTACGTCAAATAAAATTTAATGCTTTCCAATAAAATACGCATAAACTTTCACAAACCTATATGGCTACGTTTTCCTTCGCGGATATAATTTATAGAATGGAAACATTTTAATTGACGTTTGCTAAGATCCAAGTTCAGGTGCCATCGAATAATCTGCGATCTCTTCAATGAGTTAATTCTTGGTATCGTATATTGTGATTGACACTTCTAACAAATTTACGATTGTTGCACTCTATGAATAACAGACAAAGCGTCATTTATCATTTCAATTATACAGTAAACAAGTTTGAAGCTTTAGTAATGGATACTATTATTAAGACTCTGAATACAATGCAGAATTGTAAATATTGCAATATCATCAGGATCATTTGAACTTTTACGAATTTATTACCGTCATGTTTTCTGCGCGATGAAAATAGTGGAAATAATCGCACTTAATAAAAAATGGAAAGTTTAACTACGTATAATAATAATTAATGGAGCTTTCTCTTTAAAAAAAGAAGGTTCAAATTAAAACGGAGTTTTGTCTTATTTTTAAGATTAAATTTAGTCTTAATTTGATTTTCTGCTTTGATAGAATTTATTTATTAAATTTCTTGCAAAATGGAGAACATTTAACAAAATTGGATTGATTTGTTTAAAAATTGGTTTACGTAATTAATCTACGAAATAGGATTTATTTTGCAAAATCTTATATAGAATTTATAATTAATTAAATAATAATTTTTTAAAACTGATTAAATGAATTAAAACTACATTTATTTCGTCAAAGTAAAGTTTCTCACAATTTTAGCAGGTGAATACATAATTTTAAACTCTCAAAACAGTGGTTTTCGTTTCCTCGAACTATTATTATTATACTTGTTGTAAGCTACTTTGTTATAACCAGAAATTCAATTAATTTTCCGGTTATTATTAAGCGCATTTTCCAGGAAACATCATATTAGATAATAATTGCGTTTGGACAAACCACTAGACCAAAATATATTGGTTTCTTGTATATAATTATTAAATAATATAGATTGGTTTGTATTGCATTAATTGCATGTAGAAATTAATGAAGGACTTTTCCGATTAATCATAATACTCGATGTATAAATTTATTTAATTTTACTGCAAATTATTGCATTTTATTTCTGCAATAGTTTTTACAATATTATTTTACGGATAATATTTTCATATTTATAAAAATGAAAAAATTCTAATCTCTTTAAATTATTATATTAAAAATGAACATCGAATTTTTTTGGAGTTTATTAAAAGAACTTTATAATAAATTTCTTAGTGTCATCTAAACTAATTCGAATAGCTTTTTTATAAAATTTTTTTTTTTTTTTATTAACAATTTATTGTTTTATTAACAATCAAATAGTATTTTCAAAACACTATTTTTTTCATCTTTGAAAACAATAAAACATTCGTTTTTATTATGTACATATAATATACTTACCAACGGAAAAAAATGATGATTTTATGCTTTTGCCCCATCTACATCTAAGCAACACGTTGTTTCACACAGCGAATGCCGCGCGATTATTTATCGACCACCGTAAATGTACAAACGCAGCGCGCAGCGTACTTGTAACCGTCGATAATAATGGCACCAAATATCGAATGTAAATAGCTTCCTGCTTTCTTATACATCTGCCGTATTTGTTTCTTCTCTTTACGCATTCAAACCCGCGATGGTGTCATAAATTCCATTTTTCTTCGCAAAGCGCGCCCCTTTCGACAAAGAAATTTTCATAAATATTCATCTGTTCAACGACTCAGGATAATTCCGATTCTCTGCATTGCGAATATTATGAAAATTGTAAAACGTTTATCGTTTTTCGTTTAGCATTTGTACAAATTTATATAGACAAAATAATTTACCTATATAAAATAAATATTACACTGCGAAAAACAACTTTTGTTACTTTACGAATTTTAATAAAATTCTTAATTTTAGAACTCATGGTGTTAAAAATAAAAAAAATTATAGAGTTGTTACTTTTTTATGTTTCTATAATTTTTTACAGGTGTTATTTTAGTGCAACTGAAATCTTGATAACGTTTTGTGCTTTATTTTCGGGCATTTGCCAGGTCGCCATCTTGCAAAACTGTAATAAAACTTGGTTCGTAGAAATCCATGATTTTTGACGACATCATTTTGTAAAGTACGTCGTGCTTATATGAAAATGTCCAACAGCGTTTCGGTTCATGAATAAATGCATCGCTCACATTGTCAAACGACGTCGCGTGCTGACATTATAGTTCCATGTTGTTCGTGCCACCGTTGAGTATGCACTCCTAAGATTTATTTCGTGGTACTTATGCATTATGTTTACGTTCATGATACACGAGTAGAAAAATATATCTACTATCCTGTTCGAATTAATCTTGACTGAACACAAATTTAACCTACTGACGACATATTCGCAATTTTTTTCTTTCTGCTTGTTAGTTCCTTTTTTGTATGAAAATTATTTATATTTTAAAATACGTACGAGTTTGTTTAACATTGTAAAATATTTTTCAGTTTGGTTTCCAAATTGCATTTTTGAGTCTTTCGTTTGGTTCAATTTAAAAAGTAAAGGCATATATAGTTATAAATTTGTAGGTTAAGTAAATTCGCTCTTATGTATAACTTTGAAGTCTTTATCTACTGGATATGTAAATTATTAAGATAATACTAAATTAGCAGTATAAATTTATATCCAGATTAATTTCTAAGAAAAGATAGTTTAGAAATGTATCTTTTTTTCTGTTATAGTAATATCGTGATAAAATCATATGCTCTGCTACTTTGCAGTTTTCCAAACGAAATTCTCAAGTACACTGTAACATAATACAATAATTTTAAAAGTTTGAATTTTCTCCACATGTACATGTATACAATAATAATAATAAAACAAAAAAATTATATTACCAGTAGATGACATTTTTTGCATAATATTATATATACCAAAATTCAGACTAAAAAATATCATATTATTTTCACAGTGATTTAAGACAAATAGTTATGCTTTTTCTTGATACATTACCGTGAACCCGATGCCTACAGTAGCAGCGAAAGTTCCGGCAGCGTATTTCCCTGTGTCGAATTGAACCAAAAGCGAGGTTTTGCCGACCCCGCTGTCACCCAAAAGGATAGTCTGTGAACAAACGAAATCACGCATTAGTAGAAACACCGCTTAATTTGATTTAAAGAGGCAAATAGTCGATACTAATCAGATTTTGAGGGCTATTTATCAGGTAACTAGGTGTAAGAGTATACTTAATTAGTCGAACGGGAATTCAATTTATTTGGTTAATTCGCTGTAATATTTTACAACTTCGACCTCGGTAAAATATTTAACGTTTCTACGCATGTAAATAACAGTTAATAATATAATTATTGAATGAAATAAAAAGAACGAGTCAGTTTAAGTTTCATTTTTTGGTGTCATTTGTTGTTAATTTTTTACAATGATATATATTATTTGTTTATTTAGTCAGTTGAAAAATAATAAAAAATTGAGATAAAATTGAAATATAATAAACATTTAACTTTTGACTAAAAATTTTGCATACGAGAAATTTAGGAAAATAGATTATTTTAATTCGTTGATTATTATTTTACTTAAATAAATTTCAGAATATAAAATGAATTGTCTTTTTTCATTGTATTATAAAAATAACTTCTTATTATTGACCTATTCGTTTAAAAATGAATAGGTCATTGTTGAAAGGCGTCTAAGTCCATTTACTATATTTTTGAGAAAAACGACTTTTCCTCTTTCTGCAGTGAACGTCGAAATTCGATGTCTAGATGAAAGGGAAGATACATTGTTTTCATCGTTAACATTATGTAGGAATGTAAATAAATTTTTTGCAAATAAATTTTCAAACAATTCTTAATGAACTAAACTTTAAAGCTGACTATTTCAATTATATTTTTGTACCTTTTTTTACACTGTTTTCAATGAAATAAAATGGTTATTTTATTTTTTTAATTTCCTAGGTATGTCTTAAAGAAAAAAAAACAGAATGAAAAAAAGAATAATACTATTTTTACCGTAGTTTTATTAGTGTTTGCTAACTATTTTCAGAGTGCTACTAAAAAATTGAGATTAAGTGATTTAAAATGTTTCGATCATAGGCGGCATCTGTTTACACCACAGAAACGTTGTATCTTTATTTATGATAGATAATCTGTTTATGTTTAATCTCTTTTCAGCATCGGTTATCGAGTTTAGCAAATTATACGCAAATCCGTGCGTATAATTAAGACATTTCTCCAGATTACGATAATCATCGGGTTTCCCGTAGCATGGATTATCGTAATTTTATCTTAGTTTCATTCGTTTCAAGTTTGGTAAAAACAAATTAAAATCATATTAACCCATTTCTGAAACACAAAAACTTAAGACTAAATATATAAACCATAAAAAACGACGTCTTAAATGTTTATTTGTCAAGTCTACTTTTCTCAAAGAATATTTTGGAAAAAGTGAACATATACTTTCAAAAGAATGTTTTTATATTTCAACAATAAATATTTCATAGATATATATTTTTCATTCATAACTCGTATGTCGATAAATCTGCAAAAAAACTTTTCCGAAATAATATTTCTTGCGATGTCCGGCAAAAATAAAAATAATATTTTTAAACATACAATATTGGTCACTTTTTTCTAAATTGCAGAATTTATACGTTCAACTCTTATTTAACGGATTTAAAATTCAGTTTTCTTTTTAATGTTGCTCAATTAAATTTATCAAATTACCTTTGCAATTAAAAATCGGATCCTAATGCGACGTGTAAATCGAGTTGTCGTTTAATGTAACCTTGTATTAAGTAAACTGCGATGGTAGATTTAGTTTGATCATGATCAACAGTTAACTAGCTTAAAGTGCAGCTTTCGAATATTAATGTCCAACCGAATATAGATGGCAAACTTTCAAGCTTTTAAACAATCTGCGTTACGGAAGTTACTAAATTGTGGATATATAATCAAATAATCGTTATCGCAAATAACTCCAATCAGTTCACTTTGCCCGAAATTTCAATGGTGTTTATCTTAATTTTACAGTCAAAAATTGAACAAGTCATATGAATTACATTTTTTCGTGAAAGTTTGTTTTGTTCAATTGAAATATTGATGAGTTCATTATTATTTATTCATTTACTCAAATCATAAACTTTATGTAAAATAGTATCGTATTACACTTTTATTGTTTTCATAGTGAAAGAAATAATAAACAAAATTTGTGTGTAACACGGACGGTTTTGTTTTCACAATTGTGTCGCAAACTTAGAAACAAAGAAATATACTCGTTTTTTTACTATTAAAATTTATAAGTGTTATTTTTATTAAATATTCATCACAAACGTCTTCTGGCGACGAAAGCTAAATTATACATTTCATGTAAAAGTCACAGATGACATTAATTGATAAAGCACTCCAGTTCAAAGAAAACAATTTTGTTGGGTAAAACAAAGGATGATGTATGATCAACGTTTTATCTTGCTTGAAGCTATAATTTGCATTTTCGTTAATTATCTGTTTTCTTTCTCCAAAGAACGTAATTTCAAGCTTCTGCTTTCGCTTGTCCACTTGTTTTAATAACATAGATCGAGATTTTTTAATCAGTGCAGAGAATAACAAAGTTTGATATAATTTTGGAATAAGTCAATTTGATCTTTTAGAAATGAAAATTTGAAATTAATTAAGTTCAGGAAGTATACTTTTGAGTGGAAAAATTAACTTTAAAAAGGGCATTGCGCAGAAGTTACATTAGTTTTTTATGTTTCCGCAGTTATCATGCAAAGTTATATCATAAAAGTTATCGCAGAGTTATTCTATCGCATCTTTTAGAATTTGCGGCGGCAAACCGATTTCAAGATTCAGGGCATTTAGTCTGATAACGATTATTCCGATTATTCAAGAATTTTTATGTTCGTTTTTTTGTTAACAAAGAATGTTTTTGAATTCTATTATGAATCGATAATGATTAAAATTGGTTATAATTTGAATGATATTCGGATTAGGAAACGGAAGAACTGAGTTTGGGGAAAAGTCACGATGAACAAACACGCGGAAGATGTGAAGGAAGAGAAACCTCTTCGAAATATTTGTGCGAAAATCGAGTCTAAAATCGCAAGCTTGCAGGCATCGGTATTGAACGATCGTAATGGACTAGTAGAATTTTTGGTCAGTGGTGCAACCGCTGAGAAAAATATAAAGAATGTTGCAACGCGAAAAGTCAATATGGAAAGTTTTGATATTTTAGAGAGATATGAAACCGCGTACTGGAGAAAACAGTTTGAAAGATTTTTGAAAACAGATTTTATAAATAAAAATTAGCATTAAATTTGTATCTTTCTTTATCGATAATTTCTACTCATTTTCATTGTAGAAAATATATATACAGGGTGGACCATTTTACTCACCCCACTCAAATTTCTCGGAGTCTAAGTTGGCTACAGAAAAATTGTTCAGACAAAAGTTGAAGGGGACAAAGGGGGCCATTTTTTGATAAAATTAGTTTTGACCTTGAACTTCATTTTCAAGGTCAAAACTAATTTTATGAAGTTTTTGCAATAAATCCTTTTATAATAATTCTCTGAAGTAACCTTTTTTACAAGAAAATTCTGAAGTAACTCCTTTTACAAAAATTTTCTCAAGTAACTCCTTTTACAAGCATTTTCTGAAGTAACTCCTTATTCGTAAGAGCTATCGATTTATTTAATTATTTTAAACATAATATATACGTCATCTGGAATAAAATGCAATGTTCAAGTCATCTGTGATAAAATCATTATTATTACACTTTTTCTAATAATAAAACTTCATAACATGACTAAAACAGCACGAATTTGTTTTGCATAACACATGGTACGTATTTCATATATTCAAATCTTAGGAAATAGAAGGTTAGCGTTAGATGTCATAGAACTTGTCTTACAGAAGTTGTAAAAGATAAGCTCATCTCTTTGACAAATAAGGTTTCGCAGACAACCACTTTGCATGTCTTTCTACTATTCATGTTTTCAAATTGAATTTATAAGTCACTTGAACCCACTTTAACGGGGTACGTAAAGTCGGGTTAGTACGAAAATAAATTTAAAACCAAGTATCATATATACATAACATCTGAATAAATTTTAAAAATTGGTTATTGTAAAGTCTTTTCGAGTTACTTCATGCCTCTCGTTGCATCTCTTTTTCCATTCCTTTCATTACGTTTCCCGTTTATCGCCTTATGTTTGCGTTATCAATTTGTAACCAAAAAAACAAAAGTTTGCAAACTTTTATTTTTGGTAACCGAAGGTAATCCGTTGGCGAGCACAATACGAAAACGTTGCTTTTGTTTATTAATCACGCGCGGGCAAAGTCTTCGGATTACAATTCGATAAACTTCTAATGCCTTTCGCAGCGAACTTTTTTCTCGCAGCCTAAATGATTCTTACGAGGGCGCCGGCTCTAATCTCCGTGAAATCGCGTTTAAGCCGCAAAGTTACAAGTTTTGCACAAAACTTCTTTTGCCCGCGCGAAAACCGAGCCGCGTATCGACAAAAAATTCCAAACGGATCAAAGCTATCATTATGATGGAATCAGGAGCCGCGCAATGAGGTTTCGAAAAGACGAAAAAAGAACGAAATCCTTTTCTCGATCAATCTGCTTTTGCGATATCGTAATTTGCGTTTCGTTCTGAAGCAAACGCATGAAATTGTATTATTTCTGATCTTCTTTGAGATTTAGTGTCTTAAAGAAATAGTAACAGGATGAAAAAAGATCTGAAAAAGGAAAAAAGGTGACGACAGCTGAGTTTTTTGACCAAATTTATTTTTCAGACCATTTCTGGAAACGAAAGTTCGATTGCTCTGAAAGTATGATTAATGATGTGCTAAATAAAAGTGAAATTGAATTATTTATTTGGAGCAACTCAAAGAGTTATTTTAAATTAGTGAAATTATGGTATTTTTTGTTACGTAGCAAACTTATATGATTTATTTTTACAACTGAAAAAGTTGTGTTTTATGCAAGATTTATTTTAACATAAAAATCGATTTAATGTTTTCTTAAGATTAATTACTAAGTCTCTGTACAAAACGTTCCATTTTTTATGGGTGATACGTATCGGAATGTTTCTTCAAGAAATTATTCATATGATTTATGCTAGGGACCATAAATCTCCAAAATTATGTACTGCTAAATTTAATATACATTTATCAATATGAGCTACAAACGTTTTCCACAAATCAACGTCAATAAACTTTGATTATCATTCTTTTAAAATCAATAAGTTGAATTATTCAAATGTACGGTTAATAATCAAGTTACTTTAATAATTTACTAATTATTAACGAATTTTCGTTAATTTCTGAGATAACTGGATAACTAATATTTAGTATATTTACATGTAAATATAATTTATTACTACAAATTTAATATTGGAAATACTTTTAAAGTTATTACTTCACCATGTGTAATTTCACGTATTTCTGTTACAAAACTGCGTTAATTTATGAATGGAAATTGCAGTAAAATTACATTTCTACAAGTAGACTAATAGAATTAAAAGTTTAAATTGATCAAATAATTTGCCAAAAACATCCTACTTTCATATGCTTTATGTAATTCATCGTTAAATTTGATATTACTACTTGAATCAAAGTTGTTTAATTTTCTGTAACCAAATCAGTTTTTATTGTAATAAAATCAATTTTTCCTGAAAAATAGCTTTTTGTTCGAATTTTCAAAAGTTTGCACCTTTTACGACCTTCTTCTGACCTTCATTTTGGGTTTCAGAAAAATCCATAACTTTCAGCGCCATACTCTATTTAAATTCAAAATTAATTAGTTAGTTAAATATTTTTATAGATTTAAAATTTTAAAAAAACGTTATTTTTTAAGCGAGATAATATTATTTTAACTGTATTCATGTGTGGAAAAGTGATTAATTAATCCATTTGATTTACCGTTGTATAGGGTAAAGTAGTTTAATAACGCCATCATTCTGTCTCGTTTAATCTTTAACATTCTTCATATATTCCAACTTTCTTTTTGATGACTTTAATATTAGATCACTTTACCCGAATAAAATATTCATTTTTCAATTTATCGTAATAATAAAGTAATTCATCTACTAATGAAAATATAATCGTGAAAAGTTTAATACCGTGTATGAGAATTCATTGTGATCATAATGGACAACGAATAAATAATCATAAATAAATTAAATATAACATATAATAAACATTGAACGTGAATATTTTGACCAAAGAAATACTTCATATAATATCAAATTTGAAGGAAACGACTGATTTAAAAAATTAAAATCTTCAAAAATTATAAATAAAAAACCACATTTACAAATATTTGTCGTTTTTTTCGAAAAAAATGCTTCTCAATATTTACTGTTCTCTAATATTGTGTATGAACAAATTGCGAACGAAAGTTAGGATAAACGAACACTCAGCAGAAAATCCAGACAAAAACTCCTATCACTATTCATAACGCGTACAACGTCACGTGTAACTTCAACTGAATTCTTATTCTGGTGATAAATTCAACAAGCTGTTATAATGCAGGTTGCCAATACGTGAAACGCCCTGCAATCTCATAAATGCCACTATCGAAATAACCGACCTACTTCTCCTAATGCTACGGATAAACTTTGATGTATTTTCGTTGATGTACTTCTTTCGACGGATTTCCCGGTGGTTTCGCCATAATGAATGAAAGTATTTATAGAGGCTAATTTCTTCACCCGGGGACTTTCAGTTTATTTCCTGCGCGGCTTTTGCCACTGTCGATGCACTGTTTCCAATAGTTTGTTTTCTTAACTGCGAAATATTATCGTTGACTTTGGTTCGGTTATATCAACCGTCTTCGCTCAGACGAGTGCTTCACTTATGTCGTATTGTTAGCAAAACAACCGGTACAATTTCAAGTCACGAAAATAAAAAGATATACAATATATAAAAGTACAAACAACAATTTTTGTATCAAGATGAAGGGATTTAATTTATATCAAAAGTGCAGGTTTAATTTTAAAAAAAAAATAACCTTAACTAAATTTTCAAATAATGAAACAAAACTATAAAGTTTATTTCATTTTTTTACTTTAATAAAAGAACATATGTGAAAGTTATGTAAATTTGACCGAATGCAAATTTGAAAAAAGACAACAAATTTTCATCGATACAACATGGGTTATGCGAAATTCGCATTGATGTACCGAAACTCAATTTTCAATTTTGTAATAGAGAATTCGAATATCGAATCGTTTTTATCCTAAAAACCGGAAGATCGACATTTCACTTACATAGCTTCGAATAATAACGAATTCCAAAATAAATTGAAAGCTTTTTATTTTCAAGAGGAATATTCTACAGCGCTATATATTATATAGCGCTGTAGATTTTCGAAATATTACCTTTTTTGATGATTTGGGCTTTTAATCTAACATGTTTTCTCTGAAATGTAGATGAAAAACAATTTTTCAGTTAGAAGTTAAAGTAATGAAAGTAATTCTAAATAAGTCAGAAATGTGATACTAATTTCACTAAAAGTAGGATTTGTAATACAAAAATAATATTTTATTTATCAAAAATGAGGAATAAATTTTTTAATTTTTGAAATTTGGCTTATTTCAGTCGGATTTCATATTATTATATTTCAACGTCGAGGTTAAGGGTTAATTATAAGTTATGAAGTTCATTGAGGAATCGCTATCGCAAAAAGTATTCTCATAAAACTATTTGATTTGTCACGAGCGTCGTAGAGATAATGACTGCTTTCATTAGTCTTTCCATCTAAAAGAATCACTTTATATTTATATGATTAATTCATTTCATCTTAATGATATCATGCTAAATCATAAATAACCAACATGACTTGGAATGCTGATTAAAATTTGACGTTGTCGATAACTGATACACGTAGTAATATTAACTGTCACGAATCATGATCATTGGCATTACTTCAAATAACAATATTACCTTTAACATATGCAAATAGCATGACATATCTGTCGGTTTACATTTTTATTTGTTCACTTGTCTTTTAATCCGATCAGCAATTCGCGAAATATTTGATTGTCCCGGAACTTTTCGTACAACCTGTATAACTTTATATAAAAACCATAACAATACGTATTCAATATTTGTATAAATCTATCCAATCTGTCAGTTTACATTTCTATGTTCTTATTTGTTTTCAATCCGATGAGCACTTCGCGAAATACTAGACTGGCCCGAACTTTTCGTACACCCGGTATATATTTATATAAACTTTCCTACTCCACTGATGCGGTATATGTTATCGAAGAAGCTAAAATTCGGCAAAATTTATTGCCATCGATAGTGACGTAAACATATACATCGACTGAAAGCCAAAATTAAAGTGTTTTCACTAGTATCGTATTACTTGGGGAATACAAAATACGAAAAAAAATGTGAACTGACAGATTGGATAGGCTGAAAACTGTCCGAACGTCGATTCACGTCGCTATCAAACAAAACGGTTAATTATCGATTATTTTAATCTGGCGGGCTCGGTTGTTGAAAAATGAGCATGTTTCGCGGCGCGCTATTCACGTGAATCGAGAGCCAATATTGACGACGCATTCACACCGGCGTGCACTTTCATAGGTTTTGGTAAGATAAATGGAGAATGGTCGGCGATAAGAGCAACTAGGCTGTATTATCTCATTAGTATCACTTGCCAATGAGGCGGGAAAACTAATGCCGCTGCGTCACCGTCCCTTATACCGTGCGAAATATTTAATGGGTCGCGAGTCGCGCATTGTACACACCTAAAACGAATTCCTTGTGTTTTAAAAGAACAATAACCCACGTATTAATTATTGCGCTAATCAATTTCGCGGTGCTTTCATTAATCGTTCCTTTTTACAGTTTTATTGTTCACAATTAAAAACAATTTGTGGTCATTTAAATATTTCGACTTAGTACAACCAACCATAATTAAAATAATTATTACACTAAAAAACTATAATGATCCTAAGTCTGAATTTCAAATGATAAAAGACTAAATTTTCGATTAATGGTCTGAATTTCAGACGTAAGAGTTTACATTTAAAACTGACAGTCTGAATTTCAGACGATGGGAGATCAATTTGAAACTGATAGTATGAATCTTAGATTATTTGTGTCTTAATTTTAACTATGGTAGTCACAAACTAGATTATTTGTGACTACCATTTTCGACTGCTATTCTGAATTTCAGACGTATGAGCCTAAATTTCAAACTGAGTCTCAATTTAAGTCAATGAAAGTCTATATTTAAAATTAATCGTCCGAATTTTTGATGTAAGAGCCTAAATTACAAACTGTTAGTCCGAATTTAAGACAATGAAAGTCTGAATTTGAAATTAATAGTCTGAATTTTACTTAGCTCTTACTTGACGTAAGAACCTAAATTACAATATGATAGTCTGAAATTAAGATGATGAGAGTCTAAATTTCAAATTAATAGTCTGAATTTCAGACGATAAGAGTTTAAATTTTAAACTGTAATGTGAATG
>JABFPQ010000180.1:0-14301 GCA_022817265.1 Masnerella sp. ZL-2020
GGTATAAAAGAGACGAACGCAGCGGCGGAACTCACTTCCTCGAGCCAACTCGAGGGGCTAACAGCTGAACAGTCAGCAGCCGAGCCTCCTCGGATACAGCAACCGAGCCTTCTCGGATACAACAACCGAGTCTTCTCGGATAATCTAGCGAGACTTTTCGCATAGTTTTGACATCGAGTCTTCTCGAATAACCTGCAAGAGTCAACTCTAATACCTACGTCATAGGCATCAACAACGTATCGTTTTTTAATTTTATTATTTTATCTTGTTTTTAATCACATTAGTTTTCTTAAATTATAAAAGTAATATTAATAAAGATTAAATTTTAATTTGTTAAAAACTTGCAATTTGAATTCATTTATGATCCCTTTCCCACAACCGATTTAGGATTTCAGAAAAATAAAATTAAAGTAATACAGTCCACTTCTTTTTGTTGCAAATTCAATTTTAAATTATATTAAGTTTATTCACTCCATTTCTTAACAGTCCTTCGAGCCGGATCGGTTGTGGAAAATTGATCTTTGCATTTGATTAAATTTAATAAAAAATTAAACTTGTTGTTTGAAAAACAAAAGTGTAAAACATAAAGCATTGTATGAAATAGCAATAACAAATAAAACAAAAGGTAAACCTTTTCGCGTATGGTTCGTGATATAAATGTGTTTGACTATTTGGATCCTCGCCGAGTGAACCAAAAAGTGTTATAAAAGAGCCTACTCTTTAAAACTAAATCAAAGTTAAGTGAGCCTCACTTTAACTAGTGCAAAGTGAACAACGCCGTTGTTCAGTGTGTTTTGGTGTCAACATGGACATTTCAGGAGCAGTATCATCAATAACTGATCCTCAGTTCGCGTTATCAGAAATTCATAGCGCAAGCAAGAATATGGAACGCGTATTTCGTTTTTTGCAAACAAATGCAGAAAATTTAAAAATAGCTTCCTTACAAGAAAGACTGAAGTATGTACAGCTTCAATTCGATAAGGCCCAAGCACTACATAATCAAGTTACTATTCTCCTCGACAAGGAAAGCAAACTGAGATTGGAATATTTCAAAGACAAACATTGGAATCAAATTGAAGAAAGATTCTCAAAACTCGAGGATGGCATTTTACAATTGATTGACGATCAATATTCACGCCAACAATCAGTTAACAATCAGCAACCAGCAGGAGTTGCGGAAAATAATTCACTTCGCCTGCCGCGAATTGAAATAACACAGTTTGATGGAAGCTATGACACTTGGCAAAACTTCCATGACATATTCAATGCCACCGTGCATAGTAATACAAAATTGACAGGAGCAGTCAAAATGCAACATTTGAAGGCAGCTCTCAAGGGAGAAGCAGCTACCGTCATCAGTGCATTGCCAATCACGGATGACAACTACGAAATAGCGTGGAAAACATTAAAAAAGCGCTATGAAAACAAGAGAGTGTTGATATCTCACCACTTAAACAAGTTGACAACTATTTCATCTATTGGTCAGGACTCCTTGGCCAAATTAAAATCAATGCGGGATACTCTGGCAGTCTCAGTGGAATCCTTGAAACTTTTGGAATGCCCAACTGACGGTTGGGGACCTATCCTCATACACATACTAGTGCAGAAATTCAGCGTCTCTCTCAAGAAGGAATGGGAAAGAGCACTTGGTGGTTCAAACGAATATCCAAATATGGATGACTTCAACAAATTTTTGGACAATCAAATACATATGTTGGAAAATTTAGATCTTCACAAGGAGACAGATAAGACCGACAATTCATCTAAAAAACAAAAAACTGTGATGAACGCAGCTGTGACAAACCCTAAAGTGAAGTGTCATCTTTGTGAGGAACCACACACATTGAGTAAGTGTGAGGCATTCAGAAAACTGAACATTCAAGAGCGTCACAAACTGCGAAAGGACAAGCAGCTGTGCTACAATTGTCTTAGCAAAGGTCACTCAACCAAGGAGTGCACTAGTCAAAACACATGCAGGACGTGCTCAGGTAGACACCATACGCTTCTGCATTTTGAAAGCCAAAAAAAGGGAGATACACAAAAGAAGAAAGAGAAGGAAGGCTCTGAAAAAGACAAGGAACCACAAGAAAAGCAAACGCACAACACTCATCACATTGAGTCTACAATGACTGAAGTCATGCTTGCCACAGCGATGGTTAGTGTTCATGCTCCCAATGGAAGAAAAACAAAAACTCGAGTCTTGATCGATACAGGCTCTGAGTTATCATTTGTGAGTCAAAGCTTGGCGCAAACATTGAGTCTTCCCAAGATCAAGACTGACGTCACTATAAATGGACTTTCTGGAGTAACAACGAACACTGTTCGCCATGTTACCTCCTTTGAAATTTCTAATGCTTTCAAGGACACCTTGAAAATTGCTGTGAAGGCTCATATCCTTCAGAATATTACAGCATATCAATCAAAGCAATTTGAACCTCAGAGCCACTCTGAATTAAAGGACTTAGCCTTAGCAGATCCTAACCCATCTGATAAAAGAATAATTGATATCCTTCTCGGAGCAGATGTCATCGGCAAATTCATGCGGGATGGATTGATACGAGTGCAAAAATCGGGAGTCATTGCTCAAGCAACCACTTTCGGATGGATATTATCGGGTCCAGTCCAGACAAGTCGAAGCCAAATGATCACCGTGCAACATGCCACATGCGAATTGCAAGATCTACTGCGAAATTTTTGGGAAGTGGAAAACTTTCCGGAAACACTTCATAGAACTGCTGAAGAAGAAACATGTGAAAGGAGTTTCACTGAAACCACAGTTCGTGATGAAAATGGAAGGTATCACGTCAATTTACCTTTCAAGTCAGAGGAAATAAAGCAAACCCTCGGCGAATCAATGAGCATTGCTCTTGCTGCATGGCGCAGAGTAGAAAAGCGACTTGACAAGTCACCAGAACTTCGCAAAATGTACGACGATTTCCTGTGGGAGTACTTGAATCAAGGACACATGGCTGAGATTCCAGCAAATGAAAAGGAAGCTGAGTATTATGTTTATCTCCCACATCATGCGGTCATTCGCGTGACCAGTATCACAACAAAACTTAGAGTCGTCTTCAATGCTTCAAGCAAAACCAAAGGGGGAGTGACACTCAATGACGTCTTATGCACTGGCACGAAGCTACAAAATGAAATCGTGGACGTAATCACAAACTGGCGACGACATCGCTACGTTTTTATGGCAGACGTCAAACAGATGTTTCGACAAATCATGATTAACCCAGAACACCAGAAGTATCAGTGTATTTTGTGGCGACCACAGGGTGAAAAAACTATCAAGGCATACAAACTTCTGACAGTTACCTATGGAACAAAGCCAGCACCTTTTCTGGCTAATCGTGTCATTAAAGCCTTAATCAAGGAACATGGAAATGAATATCCACTCGCTGTGGAGGCCTTGGACAAAAATATTTACGTCGACGATGTGCTGTTTGGGGCTGACACAAAGGAAAAGGCAATTGAAAAAAGAGAACAAGTAAATGCTCTTCTGGAAAAAGGATGTCTTCCACTGAGAAAATGAAGTTCAAATGAAAAACAACTGTTGCCAAGTGCAACTGATTGTACCGATGAATTTTTCATCGAGCCTGAAGGAGAAACAGAAAAGAAGGTTCTTGGTCTTGCGTGGTCTTCGACTCAAGACGCCTTTTTTGTCAAGGTCAATCCTGTTGACAACCAAGTGATAACTAAACGAAAAATACTGTCAAACATAGCAAAACTCTATGACCCGCTAGGACTTTTGTCTCCCTTCATTGTAAGAGCAAAAATATTAATGCAATCACTTTGGATCATTCAAGTTGATTGGGATGATTCAGATTTACCTGCAGACATCCAATGTGAATGGTTGACACTCTGCAAAGAGTTGGAAGATCTAACAAAGCTGTCAATTCCTAGATTTATAGGACCAGGAGAAGAAACCGCATTCATCTCATTAATAGGATTTGCTGATGCTTCAAAGAGGGCATACGCTGCAGCAGTCTACCTTTACGTTCAACACGCAACAGGACAAGTTAAATCTCACTTGATCCGATCCAAGACCAAAGTAGCTCCAATAAAAACGTTATCGATCCCGCGTTTAGAACTTTGTGCAGCTATGGAATTAGCCAAATTAATGCTTACAGTGAAGACAACTTGGCTTGGGAAAATAGATTCCATTCAATGTTACACTGATTCCCAAATTGTATTAGCATGGCTTGCTAAACACGCATCTAGTTGGCATACATTTGTTGCCAACCGGGTTTCAACAATACAATCATCTTTACCAGAAGTTAAATGGTCACATGTACCATCCAAATTAAATCCAGCGGATTTGAACTCGAGAGGGTTGAAAGCTGAGGACTTGGTCAAGTCCAAACTATGGTGGAACGGTCCAGAGCTTCCACAACTCAACAACTTGAAAACAGAAGAAGCAACAGATCACGAAACTCAGGTCGAGATTAAACGAGAGACATGTCACCTTGCGATTGAAGATCAACGTACATCTGATAATCTGTTGCGCTCTTCGTCATGGTTGAAACTCGTCCGATCTCATGCCTACTGTTACAAATACATCGACATTCTGCTTCAGCGAGTCAGAAATAAGTCAACAAGCAACAAGGAGCGACATCCTCTTCGAGATCAACATGAATTTAGAACAATATTGGAAACAACCAAGGTTCAGTGGGACACCCTAGTGTTACAGAGGGATCACATTCAGAAAGCTGAAATGTTCATTTTCAAGCAATTGCAGCAGACTTATTTTAAATCAGAGATCAAGTCGTTGGAACAGGGTATACCCGTATCAAAGGGATCTCCAATTTATCAATTGACACCCATGATTGACCAAGAGGGCATCCTCAGAGTAAGTGGGAGGCTACAATTCTCAAAGTTACCCTTTCATCAAAAACATCCAATTATCTTACCTGCCTGCAAGGTAACCAATTTATTGATCAAACATTTTCACTTGAAGGCACTTCATAGCGGTTTGCAATTGACGTTGTGCTTACTCAGGGAACGTTACTGGATAATACACGCCAGAAACAGAACCAAACTTATTCTCAGCAAATGCGTTACCTGCATCCGGTACAAGGCTACAATGGGGACCCAACTCATGAGTCCTCTCCCTGAGCACCGGACGGAAGAAGTTCGCGCTTTTACCCACACGGGTGTGGACTACGCCGGTCCGTTCCAGATGAAGAACGCATCGGGAAGGGGACAAAAGTCCCATAAGGTTTGGATTGCAGTATTCGTCTGCTTTTCAACTCGCGCTATCCACTTGGAAGTAGTGAATGATTATACTACGAAAGCCTTTTTGGAAGCCTTTAAGTGTTTTGTATCACGCAGAGGTCTTCCTAGTGATGTATACAGTGACAATGGCACGAACTTCCAAGGTGCATGTTCTGAATTACACAAAATGTACAGAGCTATCATGGTCGACCCAGCTCTCCATAACGATTTGTCTATTCAAGGTATTCAATGGCATTTCATCCCACCAGATGCACCACACTTCGGAGGCATTTGGGAAGCTGGAGTTCGCGCATTCAAATATCACTTTAAACGTATGATGGGTACGTTCATTCCAGATTGGAGTGAAATGCGAACGATGTTGTGTCAAATTGAGGCCTGCCTTAATTCAAGACCCTTGTTACCTATGCAAGATGAATCATCTGAAGATATCGCTCTAACTCCAGGTCATTTCCTTATTGGAGCGAGTCTCATGTCCATACCAGAACCTAGTCTTCTTGAAGAAAACCCAAATCATCTTTCCAGATGGGAAACTACAACGAGAATCACTCAGACCTTCTGGAAGCGATGGAGACAAGAGTATTTGCAGACGTTCTACAAAAGGAACAAATGGCAAGAAGAGCAGCCGAACTTCAAAGTGGGTGACGTAGCGTTACTTAAGGATCATGATCTTCCACCTTGCAATTGGGGATTAGTCAGAGTAATCGCTGTCAAACCAGGACGAGATGGACTTGTCAGGGAAGTCACCGTTAAAACTGAGAAATCAGAACTCAGAAGACCTATCACAAAGCTTTGCAAATTACCTGTCCTCTGAATCCTAAAGTTTCACATCTTACCTGATTTTCATAAACCATCACTTCATAAACTATTTTCATTTGTTTTATTTATCTTAACTGCCATTACCCAGGAATGCTAATGTTTTCTTGCTTTGCTATTATTTTCATATTTATTTTCTTACCTTTTATCCTATCATTCCTTCATTTTATTCACTTAATCAATTGAAATTTCAGGATATTGAAAAGATGGAGGACTACCTCGACATCGATAAGGATGTCACTTTTTCAGAAAAGATGGAGGACTACCTCAACATCGATAATGATGTTACTTTTCCAGAAGAGATGGAGTTCGAAGAATCCTTTCAGCGCTTCGCGAATGAGGAATTTGAGCGCGCCTATCGCGAAGCAGTTCGTTCCTGCGGTGAGAAACCCAAACAACTTAGCGCAACATTTGATCCTCCCATGGCGCTGATCAAACCCAGGATTGTGGAGGACGTTATACTTAAGGAAAAAATCAACTTAGATTTTTTGAAGAAACCGAAGGTTGGCCTGGCTGTTTCGAAAGCGGATGACTTTCGTCCAGAACCTGAAGGGCCTGTTGTCTGCGGACCACCAAGTTCTCCAACGCCGCTGGAATGCGAAATTGAGCCTGTGCGAGCCTCCTTTCCGGTCGAAGCTCAGCCTTGGAGACGTCCAGAGAGGTTGGAGATTGCCTTACCGGTCAGATTGCTGGTAACGGTAGAACAAGAGCTCATTCCTGCGGAAGACGGCGGAATTAAATTGGGTGACAGGCTATACTACATCCCAATTCCACGCGACAAGTACGAGAGAATCAAACTCCGGAAGAGCTGGAAATGGAAACATTTTACTCCTGCGGGAAAACTGGTGGTCAAATTGGACAGAGGTCAACAGGCTAACCGTCCGAACAGATCGTATCCTCGCACGGCTTATCTTATTCCGTACAATCTGGAACAGATCCAAAACCCTACGGATCCTAGAAAGCCGTATGCGTTACAACCGGAAGACGATGAGGACGAGGATTCTCCTGCTGCGAACAGGATGAAGTCTGTAGTGGTTGTGCCATCGGGTAGCACAATTGGAGCAAAACGCTCGAACCCAAGTAAAGTTGCCCAGTCTGGGAAAAGAGGTCCAGGACAACAAATTTGCTTGGAACAACCTTAGTCGTCCAACGGGGGCGGTGTTGCGAATTCGCCTTTATTGGGCATACAGCGACCGCCATCTACCGCGCGCCAGCTCAACTCGCGCGCTAGCTTCCGCCGCTGCGCCCCACTCGCAGTTTCCCCCACCCGGAATCATGGGTATAAAAGAGACGAACGCAGCGGCGGAACTCACTTCCTCGAGCCAACTCGAGGGGCTAACAGCTGAACAGTCAGCAGCCGAGCCTCCTCGGATACAGCAACCGAGCCTTCTCGGATACAACAACCTACGAGACAGCTCGTCTATCATCGTAGCCACATCGGACCAACGCAACGTATCATTTTATTGTTTTTCTTTGTTTTTGATTTAGATTATTTTATTAAATTATAAAGTAACGTTAATAAAGATTTGATTTGATTTGTTAAAACTTATAACTGTCAATTCATTTAAGATCCCTTTTCCTCAACCGATTTTAGAATTTCAGATAAATAAAATAAATAATACAGTCCACTTTTCAATAAATTCAAATTTTAATTTATATTAATTAATTTTAATTGAGTTTATTCATCCGAATACTTCACATCCTTTTTGTGAAAAATATCTTGATAATTCTTACTTATTTGGACTAATGCGATTGTTAATCGCGCAGATTTCGATAATAATTGATTTTTTCCAATAAGTACCGTATAAAAAATAACTTACATAAAATCTTATGTCCGAATTTGGCGTATGAGATCTTATATTACATCTTATGTTAGATCTTAGAGATCACTAATAATAATATGCAAGATCTAACATAAGATCTTATATAAGATCTCATGTAACATCTTAGAAATTACTGGTACAATGTAAGATCTTACATAAGATCTTATAAATGATCTCATAGCCAAATTCGGACATAAGATTTTATGTAAGTTATTTTTTATAGGGTAATGACAGTGTCCATCACTGGTACAAATATGCATGGCTCAATTTTGGGTACAATAAATATAATAAATTGCAATATAAAAAGAAAAAGATAAAGCTTTAACATTATTTGAAGATGGTTTTGTTCAAAAATATAATTATTACATATATGCAATTGAGTTTTCATATGAAAACATGGAAATAACTAAACATTCATCTCTTATATTGTCAAAGACTGGTTACGTACTTTACCTTATTGCATAAACTTCGTGTAAGTAAGTCCGTTTAATAGATAAAACTAAACGACGATAAGTTTAGAAACTAAACATTGCATTATAGCCCTTGTATATTTAGCAGATTATCATCATTGCAGATGAGATTTCGCTTTCCAATTTCTGAGTTGAATAATTGCATTATTGATTTTATATTTATAAAATCTATAAATACAGCAAACGTATGTTTCGCACTTAAATAAGAACTTATACATTTGACAAAACATTGACTTTCGAAATTAATTTTTCGTCACACGTGCACGCGAAGTGACTCCTCGCGGGCCTATTTTCCGGCCGCGAAGAACTACTTCGCTCCCTCGGGCGCGAAAAAATTCTTCGCGCCCTAGGGAGCGAAGTAATTCTTCTTGCCCGGAAAAAAAGGCCCTTGAAAGTCACTTCGCGAACACTTGTAACGAAAAATACTATATGCAACTCGGGTCGCGAAGCTGTTCTTCGCGCCCTAGTTGCTAAATATACTATTAAATCAATAATTATATTTTAAATAAAAAATTAGTTTCTTCCGAAATTGAAGATTTAACTTCAAATTACGAACTTAATCTTTTTATGACCCAAAATCTTCAAAAACAGAAAAAATCTCCGATCATTCGAAGTTTAATTTCGAACTTAGAAAGAAAATGATTGAAGGTAAACTAAAAAGACCTTGAGAAGTATTTATTTACATTGTTTGACCTTGAAAAATATTTAGTTTTAATGTTTGACCTTGAAAGTTTTGTTGGTAAACAGATGTTTGTTTGTTTTCATCATTTAACCTTGAAAATCAGAACATAAACAATAAATAATTGAATGTGGTGATAGCCAAATTAACGTTAAAGGAATCGTTGAATTCGATCAAGCGATCAGCATCAAAGATGTCCGTACAAGAAGGAGCCTGTTGGAGGCGCGTAACTGAATTGACGTGCAGACATGGCTACGCAAACGTATCCGGGCTCCCTCGCATCCCCCGGGCAATCTTTTCAATTTAAAGTCAAGCATTATGGCTTAAATTGCATTATGGTCGGCTTCCCCACGCCGCGGCTCGGTCCTACCTCGCATCGTGGGGCGGCTCCTTGTAAGCAAGACTCAATCACGCCGCTTAACCTCTAACCTCGGACGCACATACGATGCATCGCGAGGACTCTCCTGAGGCAATCGTGACCCTTGAAATTGGCCACGAAAACCTGTCCGGTCGCTTTCATGACGTGCCGACACTCCTCCGCGCCGATGACTTCCGTCATCTTCAGAATCCCGGTTGCAACAACATAATTTAGCGGACCGACATTTCGCGATCGAGGGATTTCGGGGATTTAGAATTGTACGGGGTTTTGTTTGGGATGATGAGCGGATGTAAATATTTATGGAAAATGTAAATAGAAAGATTTCAAGGTCATGTTATTAAGTTTTAGCCATGGAAATGTTGACAAACAGTTGCAGTGATGAATGTTTGGAAGTCAAGAAACAAAAACAAACATTCTGCCCTTATGTTTGTTGTTTTTCATACAACAACAACATTATTTACAATGCCTGTCAATATAAATATTGACAAAAAACAATAACATCAACTCTCCAGGGTAAATGAAAATTAAAAATAAACATGTTTATCTTTGCATTACGTAATTTTCAGACACCCTTTACAAAAAAAATATCATTATTTATATTTACAACTTTCTATAAACATAAATATTTACAAAAAACAATAACATAATCTCTTCAAGGTCAACAAACGAATTCATGTTCATTTTCGCTATTTGGTAAATAACCATACATTCTATTAAAATTAATAGTTAACATTCCACCAAATCTTCGCATTAAATTATCGAAAGCCATAAACTAATCGTGGAAAATAAAGAGTCATGGAAAAGTGCAGTAGTTTATGAGCGACGGGTGCATCAATTACCCCGGTGTCCTAGCAGTGGACGTAAATCGTGTCCTTTTTCGCACCTCAGCAACTCGTTAACGAAAAGCCGCGGTTTCCGCGATTAAGCCGTAATCGGAGATTAATCAGCCATTAATAGCGAGATGCCCCGGGCGATGGGCCATACATCATCGTTCGAGCCGCGCGACGGGATACACGTATACGGTAACAAGCGGGCACTCGTTTCACACGAATGAATGAAGCTCGGCCCAACCCTGACCTTGAACCTTGAACCCAAAAATTGTACTCGAGGGTCTCGTTATTTCTACGTGTAGATTGCAGGTGTCCTAATCTTCTAACTCGAACGAAAATTCACGATCTTTTCAACATCAAATTAATATTGAAGTTCACATAAAAACTTTGATATCTTGAAGATCGATGATTGAAATCGAAGATAAAAAGTTGATCGTTTAAAGATCGATTATGGAAGTTTGAAATAAAACCTCATCCTTTTGAGATCGATGATTGGAGTTCGATTTAAAAATTCGATTGTTTGAAGATCAACGATCAGAGTTCGATATAAAAATTCGATTTTTTGAAGATCGATTATTATAAGTGTTCGGAATAAATATTTGATCGTTTAAAGATCGATGATCCGAGTTCGAAATTGCAATTTCGAAATTAAAAATATTTGAAATCAAAGGAATTGTTATGAAGATCGATAAAAAAGTTCAACGAAAGATTTTTCATCGTTCTATCTGTCTCTAACTTCTAATATCAGACCAGGACAGAATTATAAATTTTCGTGGCAGTGATTTCTTAAGTACAATAAAATGTGCTTGAGTATAGTCAGATGCAAGGTAGATAAAGAAAGTAAGACAGCGTAAAGAGTGGTCTTAAGATAGATTAATAATTAACATTCTTGAAGTGTAACGTTAATAGAAACACTCGATCGGAATCCAGAAAAATGTTCGGAAGCGAGGCTGGTTAATTCCGATTTTTATGTAGCCGAAGAATACTGTTAACTACTAAATTAGGTGGGGTCAGTAACGGGTTAATGGTCTGTCATAAGCGCTGCTCGCCAGGATTAGGATTCAACTTTGTTGGTAATTAAAGCTAATCTTATTAAATTCCGCGCCGGCGCCTGCAGGAAATCCCTTTGGTCTCGCTCTCTCTCTTTCTCTTCAAAAAAAGAAGACGAAAAAAGCAGTCCATCGGTCACAATTGGCCGCGAAATTCAATTACAAAGCGCGGTTTTGGATTCGGAATTAATCGAGCCGTCAAAGGGCCGAAATTTATGTAAAGGTCGTGGATCGCGACTTTGTTATTTGTGTAACCTTTGGCTAGGTTTATAACCGCGTCGGCGCAGGTGGAAAAACGTGGGTTATGCGCTGGCACGCAGATTCGCGACAGCGCGCCGAGGTCTCATGGGTTGGACAAGGACGAACGGCGATTCGAACGAACGGGCACTGATATAGCATAACTGACTTCTTGGCTGGTGCATATTACCAGGCTGTTAGAGGGCGGAGTCGGCTGATGAGTTAGCAACGTATTGACTTTATAATAATCACGTTAGCCGGTCCATCGCGATTCCTTGGTATTACGCGCTTCTTCGCACGAATCCACCTACCGGGTGGTTCCATCGCAGTCAAACCAATCTCATTTCGCGCGGTCAACGTTAATCACGGTTTACCCTTTTCCAGAAATGAAAAAATCGGTTGATATGAGTCGAGATTGGGACGTTGCATTGTTGAGTTCAAGGTATCACAGTTTAAGTATCAAGGTTCAAGTTATAGAGATGACGTTGTTGGGTCTAAGTTCTAATGATTAAGTTCAAGTTTTCAAGTTTTGAGGACTAATTTACATTTGAAGTATAAGTGTTCAAGTTTCAAAGTTTAAGTTCTACAATTGAACTTTAATTTTCAAAGTTTGAATTTTGAAGTTCTACTTTTGAAGATTTAGTCCTCAAATTTCAATGTTTAAGTTTTACAATTCAAGCTAAATGTTTAAGTTTTAATGTCCAAGTTTTATATTTCAAGTTTGAATCTTTTCCTTTCAAAATTTAAGTTCTACACTTCAAGTTTGTATGTCTAAGTTCTACTTTTCAAGATTAAGACTTCAAGTTCTAATGCCTAAATTGTGAAATTCGAGATGCAGTCTTCAAGTTATAATGTCTCTACTTAAGTCTTCAACTCTAAACTGAACTCAAGTCCAACACCGAAAGAAATGTGAGTGAGGTGTTCTCCCTCTTATAGTAGAACAGTTCTACGCTACTTGTGAGGTAACCGTTCACCCGCTAGCAGATAAAAGTTTACCCAAATAGTGGATTTGTTGATGAACGTTGAAAAAGTCTCCCATAGTGGGAGAAAAACTTTACCGGCGCAGGAGAACCGTTCGCCCGCTTTACCGTAGAACGAATTACTGTCATTTTGTTGAGTTTTTCTACGCCTTGGGAGAGCATTTCTCCTACATTTCTTTCGGTGAAGTATTTCTCTTCAAGTTTAAGTGTCTAGACTGAACTCCTCAAGTTTCAATGTCTAAGTTATCGTTTCCAAGTTTATATGTCTTTGCTTAAGTCTTCGAGTTCTTATGTCTAAATTATATTTTTCATGTTTTGGACTTCAAGTTCAAATGTCTATGTTCAAGTCTTTAATTTTAAATTTTCAAGTTTTACCATTCAAATTTGTGTCTTCAAGTTTATATGTCTCTGCTTGAGTCTTCACGTTCTGACGTCTAAAGTATATAGGTATGGGTAGTTTTGAACTTTCAAGTTCAAATGTCTATGCTCAAGTCTTCAAGTTTAAATTTTCAAGTTTTCGTCTTCAAGTTGAAATGTCTAAACTCATGTCTTCAACTTTTACTATTCAAGTTTTCGTCTTCAAGCTTATACATCTTTCTCTGAGTTTTTAAATGCTGATGTCTAAGCTATATTTTTCAAATTTTCGATTTCAGTTTTGAATGTCTATGCTCAAGTATACAAGTTTTTCTGCCTAAACTTTGTATATAATATAATGACTAAAAGCTAATCTTATTAATCTAAAATTTGAAAGTATGAGGACTGATGGTTGATCATTTTGACTTTTCCAAACAAGTCCTTAATTGCAACAACTTACACGGATGTAAAATCTCCCCTTCCCCTCCTTCGACCGGACTCTCAATAAAATCAATGATCGTGCAGTCCGTCCCGCTGGCCACTACCCCATACCACGCGCGAAATAAATGGTTCTGGTCCAAATTTAAATATTTCCGGCCAAAGGCCATTAAGTTAATAACAGCGGCGTTTACTTTTGGTATCGCACGTCCCACGCGAAATTCGATTATTTGAACTCGGCTCGGACCATGCAAATTGCCCCGCGCTTAATAAATGTAATCCCGACCCGGGTAATTGATGCGCTTAATGATAATGTTGCGCGGGGCATTGATCGCGCAATAATCGTATATGACGATGTTTCGTAATGGCCGGTTTATATACCGTGTGGGCTTGGCGAAAAATCGAGCGTTTTCCAGTTGATTATCGCGACCGTTTTTTGTCGCTGCACGCTTAAACACTTAATTGGCGTGCTCCGAGCGTACCACCCAGTACATGTATATCTCAGGCGCGCGCTAACGGTTGGCAGAATGCTGACCTCCAATCTCACCTCAATTTGCCTACACGCCGGCACTCGCGAGCCGGTATCGGCCTATCTAAAATTATGATCTGAAAAATTTCGCTCTTCCTCGGGGCCGCGCAGTCCATTAATTACAAGCGTCGTTTATTACATATTAGAAAATTTAATCCTTGCCATTTCGCTCCGATTAAAAGTTCGGTCCCGATGGTGCACGCCTTCCACGCACCGGCGTGCGTTTAATTTTCTCGCTGACCTTTGCGGGAACGCGAATTTGAATAATGGGTCGCGAAATTAGATCTGATTATGGGGGGTGGGGATCGTGGGTTATGAGGGGCAATGGAGTTACTAAACATTGTTTTCAATGTAAAACAGTGTTATTTCAATTAAGTTACACTGTTTAATGTCAATTTAAGTCTTCGAGTTAGATCGATTTTTTTTTCGAAATTTGGTTCAAATGCTGCTGATTAATACGTAAAACCTATAAATTTGCCTAA
>JABFPQ010000181.1:0-14295 GCA_022817265.1 Masnerella sp. ZL-2020
CAGAGTTCAAACAGATAAAATAGATGCGCAAAAAGTATAAAATCACTTAATTCTTGCGCAGTAGTTATAGCTGCACTTCGTGTATTCGCACTACATGCAGATGCACTAAATTGCATGTGCAGTAGGTGTTAAGTTATTTAAGCTTGATATTTGTAAACATAATTATTTCTAACAGTTATAATATTAAATTACTAAATACACAAAATGAAATATTAATTATTTAACTTAGACAATGTTATCATTCTTATAAATAATTTTATTTTGAAATGTTATTTTTTATTGCTGAAAATATACCATTTTTTAGCATTCAAAATTCAAATTTCCCACTATATTCTGACTGTGAATAAGTTCTGTTTTGTTATAAACGATGATATGGCTAACGTCAGGCGTTTCACTGCGATTTTACTTTAGGACTTTAGGATAATAGTTTTTTGATGTTTATTTTCGAGATTTTAATTTAAAATTTGAAATCATAAACATTTCTAATAGTTATGATGTCAAATTACTGAATAAACAAAATAAAATTATAATTATGAAAATTAGAAAATGTTATATTGTTTAATTTTTACATTCTAAAATGTTGTATTTTACTGATAAAAATTAACATTTTTTTGAAATAAAAATTCGAATTACCCGCTTTATCCTAGAATGACTACGCAATGTTTCACTGTGTTTTTATTTTAGGATTAACATTTAACTAAGTTATATCATAAGAAGTCATACTAAATACGAAATTGTAAAAATTATTGTTTAAAATTAATTTTATGATATTACAACAATTACAACTATTATTTCAAAACTTGAATATTTTTTTAGAATTAATATTTTAAATAGGTGGAGAAAACACATAATCAGATTTTCTATAACACAAGTTTAGTAATTACGGTCGATTATTGGAAAAAGATTTTTCAAAATCGTATATATATATATATATATATATATATATATGATTCATCGACATCTACAGTGCGCACGAATTTAGTACATTTACACTCGTGCGCATGTATTTAGTGCACTTTAACGTAGTGCATATGCCCCCTAATCCGCATCTATTTAGTGTATTTTTATGTAGTGTGCATGCACGAAGTGCGTCTACATCTACTGCTTAAGCAATGTAGTTTATTCTTATGAAGTGCGCATGCACAAAGTGCATCTGTACCTACTACGCATTTACAAAGTGCACCTGTATCTACTGCGCATTTATGTAGTGCATTTTCATGTAATGCGCATGCACGAAGTGCAGCCATACCTACTGCGCATGCAATTTAGTGCATTTTTATGTAGTGCGCATGCGCGAAGTGCAGCTATACCTACTGCGCATGCAATTTAGTGCATCTTCATGTAGTGCGCATTTGCGAAGTACACCTGTATCTACTGCGCATGCAATGTAGTGCATTTTCATGTAGTGCGCATGCGCGAAGTGCAGCTGTACCTACTGCGCACGCAAATTAGTGCATCTTAATGCAGCGCGCATGCGCGAAGTGCAGCTATACCTACTGCGCATGCAATTTAGTGCATTTTCATGTAGTGCGCGCAGCTATACCTACTGCGCAAGAATTAAGTGATTTTATACTTTATGCGCATCTATTTTATCTGTTTGAACTCTGAACAGTTCAGAAGTTCGAACTAATGAACTGTTCGAACTCTGAAAAGTTCAGAAGTTCGAACTAATGAACTGTTCGAACTTCTGAACTGTTCGAACTTCTGAACTGTTCGAACTCTGAACTGTTCGAACTCCGAACAGTTCTGAACTCTGAACATGTTCGAACATGTTCGAACTTGGACAAATGTTATATAGTTCGAATATTTTCGAACACTTTAAAAAATCTGAACTTATTTGGACAGGCCTATAAAATAAATAACTGAGCAAATATGATATTTTATTCAAGTTTATCTATAAATTTAATTTCAGCTCCTTTGCAAATTATAATCAGTATTTTATACTTAAAAAAGCTACTCACGCGATTTCGGATTCTATAATCTCTTTCGGGACACGTTCAATTTTTGGTCGAGTAATTACGTCACCATTTAGTTTGTATATCGCTTTTCGACATAAATCACATACATAAAGTCCAATCAATTGGTTAAACTTTACATCCCACATATTTGCAACAAGATACAGATTTTTGTAGACTTTTCTATGATTAGCCTGTTTACAGGCTTTTTTACAGGGATTACAACAAACATTAGCATAACCCATTGCAAAATACCGAATGTTAATAATTGCACGCCACAAGTAAGACTGGCAATTATTTCAAGTGAATGATTTGCGTAAACAGAAAATTCATTTGTTTTAACAAGTTTGAGTCAAGCGCAAGTCGCGACTTGCTTAGCGCGCAACGCCGCTTGTATCGCGCGCGCGGTGCAGCGAGTTATAAAAATTGTTATAACTCGGCGCCTAATTATAAGGACAAAAAAATTCTTTCTGATCTGAATTCTAAAATAGTCATAGAGCAATATACAAAAAACCACCCTTGAATCGCAGGGAGAACAAAAAAAATCCATTTGTTTATAACACATCGGAATTATTATAAACAAATTACATAATTGAATTAGAATTTTAGTGTAATTTGTAAGAACACTTGTTTTTGTACAATATGTAAAAATTTGAGAAGAATCTATTCTCTCGTTTACGAAATATGAATTTTTTTCAAAAAAAGGTCAACAAAATTAAATTGTTTATAATATTTGTTTAAATAAGAATTTTGCAAAAATATTTTGAGGCATTGTTGTCTATGCTACGTATAATATATACAATTATTTTAACCTAAAACCAAAGACTTTGGAAAAATCATTGGATCATTCAGGAATTTTGACTCATTTACAGATCATTCAAATGTGAATATTCTTCAGCTATTTTATGCCCGAAACTATGCTTCACAAAATAATATTGTAGATCAAACTGTATTATTCAGTTCTAATGAATAAAAGGACCCAGAAGTTACCACTTTTAGCGTGTTTTATGCACTCGGGATATTTCAGATGGTTATAAAGTTGGTTATGAAGATAACTGGTTAATTATAAAGGTAAACAAGATACTAAATTAGTAAAATATTTTAGTTTGTTCATTATTATGAATGAAATTAGTGAGGATAAGTAATAAATTGAAAGTTTGAATTGCAAGGTTAGGAGGTTACATATTATTATTTTTAAAATGAGTTTTACTTTGCGAAAAGGTTTAAATATATGTATAATATTGTGATGGATAACCATTTTAATAGATAACCAGCATATTGCTTACAAAGTTTTTTTACTAATGGTAGATTAAGATTATCAATTAGTTCAAAGATTTAAAAAAAAATATTTTAACCATCTGAAATTCAGATACTAAACTTAGCTATTCCTTTTTTTAACACCCCATAAATCAATCATTCGCCTCGATTCCAACATATCGTTTCCAATAACCACCCTTAACCCATCCTGGACCTCGAAAGCACAACTTCTAAACCTCATCCCGCCCCGCGGCACCAACTCCGGTGTCAGTTGTTGGCGCAAAATCACTTAGACGTCGATAGCCCGCGGCTGGCGTATCGCGTCAATGTCGCTCGCGACGCTGCGTCCGACAGTCTGTCTGTTCCGGCCGCCGCGGAGATAGCGGCGGCGAAGCACGGAGAGGTGGTGCTGGCGCGGCGGACAAGATGATGGATGGCCACGCCACCCCAGCGCCAGGCGAGGGCGTCCCGACGCCGGCGACGATGCTGACGCTAATGAGCAAAATATGAGATGCCCCCCCCCCTCATTTTTGCCGCGCCCGCTCGGTCCGCGACCTCTTGGCCGTATCGATTGTCGCCTCGGAAAAAGTTGCGGACAAGAAAAAGAACGATCCATCATTCTTTTATTTTGACTTCTGGTTTATCAACTTCCTCATCAGTGAGATTGTTGTATCGATTGGGAAAATTATTTCTTGGTTCAAAGAAATTGGAAAAAGTTCGAGAAATGGATGTATTTGAGAAAATTTTTCAAAATTTCGATTTTTTATAAAATTTTCTTCGAAGATTCTCAAAGATCCCTAATAAGTTTCTAAACAATTAGAGGTTTCATTTTCAAAAATTGTTATATTTTTATAGAGATTTCAAAAATCTAAGAATTTTCATGAACTAGTGACAATATTATTTAGATAAATCAAAAATTGAATTATATGGGCTTTTTTACGAAAAAAATTTTTTGAATGTAGATCATGAAGTTGTATAGTAGTAATGTTAAATTAATATGTTTAGCGATTTTAATAACTCTTGAACATATTTTTTAGATTAAGCACGAGTTCATCTAGATCTATATTTTCACGAAAAAATTTTTTTTGATGTAGACTATATAGTCAAATTTTAAAATTCAAAATTCAAATGTTAACATGAGCTTATTTACTTCACACTCTAAAAATCAGGCGTTCTTCATGCGTTCTCAAAAAAACGCAAAACGCCATTGAAGCGTTTTTTGAAAATATAGCGTTTTTATGAGAACGCAAAGAACCGTTTTTATTTTGACAAGAATGCTTTGTCCGTTTTTTAGTATTCAAAAACGGATATACGTGTTTTCATTAATAGAACGGATCTTAGAGAACACAAAATGTGTTCTACACGAAACGCTTTGAGTAAAAAAAAATGCTTTCGCCGTAAAACACTTCAGACGTGAGAACGTTAGCGTTATGAGAAACGCGTGAGTTCGAAACATCATAATGCGTTCCTCTTATCTTAACCTGTATATGCAATAAGATGAATCCAATTTATTACGTAAGAATTTAGCAGGCCCGTTTTTGCATTTTATAATTATTTATAATAATAACGTACTTTAAAATGTTTTAGGTATTTTCAAATTTTGTTCTCAATTGTTTATTATAACAAAATACTATTCTAATAAAAAAATAAATTACTTATTTTACAAGCATTAAGAACTAAAATTTTTATGATAAATGAATATTTAATTATTTATTTTGACTAAAATATAAATAAAAGTATTTAAATATTTATGTTTATGTTTAACAATAATATTTGTAAAAACTAGACCAAAGTATTTTATTTATTTAAGTGATACATGATTTATCGAAAATTGTAAAATAAAAATAATAATATAATACTTTTATTTCAATATTTAATATGCATAATATTTTTATGTATTTATGCAACTGTAATAACAAAAGTTTTTCTTTCGAATTGCCAATAAGATTTTTGGTCAATTACAAAAATAATTTTGAAAAGTGCATGCTGTCTCTAGTTCCTTTTCCGACACCAGACGTCGCATTGAAATATCTTAGATTCCAATACCTAACCTCTTCTAGTCACATGGTCGCAGTCGTCGGTGGTGTTGCCGTTTGTTTTCATTTGTGTTCGTAAAATTGGGATATTTGCTTGTTGAAAAAATGAGTGAGACTATTGTTTATTGCAAGATACAGGAACGTTGCAAACGAATTAAATTTGTCAAAAATGAGAATACGTCGGATACAAAAATGCTGGAAAAAGCCTTGCGAAAAGCATGCGAAAACGACCCTATTTTAAATTTAACGATATCAAATAAATACCTAATTTTTCAAATGCAAGGCAAAAATGGCTTAATGCTTGACATCGAAGAAGATGAAAACATCGATAGTGAATGTGTTGTGAATGTAATCACTATTCCTGTTATTGACAATTTAGTTGAAGACGCCGTGGTTGAAATAACTGAATCGAATATTTTGGAAGTGCCCGTAGAGCCTCAGCAAAATATAAACAATATCAAAAATGACACTGATAACAGTAAAGTAAGTAATATTTTTCATCATCTTTTCAATATTAGAATACAAATATTTTTATTAAACTTGGAAAAATTGGAATCAGAGATAGGCATAAAAGATTACTTAAACATTCTTATTAACTGTAAAAAATTTTCGTGATTTTGTAAAAGTTATAAATTAAGGTTATTTCTTATGTCATTTAGTCAGTTATAAAACCAATTTCTTATTTAAATATTTTTAGATTGAAAAAAAATGAATGCATAATTTATATCTGTCATAAAAAAGTAATTGTTATGTAAAATTTTTTTTTTCCTTGTAAAAATGCTAAGAACGGTATTTTTTTAAGTAATTAATATTTTAATATTTAAAATAAACTATGTTAATTTGTGATCAATAATTATAATTTCCAGGAATTAAACTTTGTTAATGATCTCACGACGAACGAGATCAGTGATATGTTTCCCAATCATAATGACAAATTTAAATTCGTGGAAATTATATTCAAATTTATTTTAATCTATTTTTATAAAATCAATATTTAAAATATGTTTTACTTAAATAATCGTGTTCTCTATCTTTTAATGAAAAAAATATAATTCTGCTGTCAATAATGCCATATATATACATGAACTATTCATTTTTAATGTTAGATTGTCGCATGTGATAAAGAAAACTGTAAACCTACAAATCAAATAAAAACACAAAAAAGCAAGACTGATTCCAAACCAACGATTGGGTACCCGACGAAACTGCCAAAATTCACGGATGAGTTGCTGCAGTTGTACAACAGTGGACTTTTATACGAGAAACAGAGCATGTTTATATCGTTTTGGGCTGCTAATCTACTAAGTCGAACCAATGGAGAACCCACTAGAATGGATTTTCAAAATTACGCTTTAACTATAGTCAATACTCATACCGAATTGAAAGGGGGTTCCAATGATTGTGTAAGTTGAAATGTACGGTGTCTAAACATTTTCAATAAAATAAAAGAAACAAACTTGTTTTCCATTCCAACTGATATTTATGTTATTTATTGCATAAACTTGTGTAAAATTATATATTGTCAAAATATCTTCGAATGCAGTATTTAAGACATTATTACATTAAAATTATGAAATTATTAGATTCATTACATTTGTTATAAATTAATATGATAATTATAATATTTTTATGATTTAGAATTTAAATTTTAGATAATTATTTGTTTCAATATTAAAATAATTAAGAATCAAATTTTATAAAATGAATATATCTCTCAAATAATAATTCTTATTTAACAGGGGATCATTAGAGCTCAATTAAGTGCATCCATACGAAGATCAAGGTTCAATCAGGCGAAAGGTTTGAAACGTCAGGGAAAAAACTTATCTCATTTGCCTTCAAAAATGATTTCTCTTGCTAAAACGGAGCAGTAAGAAATTTACAATTTATTTAATATGTCGTAATCATCAAATGTTAGAACTAGGAAAAACTATTTGTCGCGCTGTAAAAGGTCACACATAAGCACATGATAACATGTTTGAATATATGCTTGTAATTTTTAAAAATCGTCAAGATAGAAATACTTGGAACTTATGAGACATTATATATTTATCGAAAAAGCCAAACATTTCTTTAAAAAAATACTTATTATGTTTCTTTTTCGTTACACGTGCTCGTACTTCACTCCCTGAATTTTAGGGAATAAAGCACAACTTTATTACCACGGGAGTAAAGCATGTCTCTCGGAAGTAAAGCTTCGCTTTACTCCCTCGAAGGACATTTTTACTCCTAAGGTACTAAAAATGCATTTTACTCACTAAATCCAGGGAGTAAAAGCTAGATTTTTTACTTGCACTTGTAACGAAAAATATCGTTTGCACCGTCGGGAGTAAAGCCCAGCTTTGCGCCCTTTAAGGAAAATATACTATTTCTTCACATGTGCACGTAAAGTCGTATTTTACTCCCCGAATTTTAGGGAGTAAAGCGCAATTTTAATATTACAGGAGTAATTCAAACATGGGATTAATGATGCACTTTACTCCCCAAATCCGGGGAGTAAAAGCTCAACTTTTTACATGCACTTGTGACTAAAAGCATCGTTTGCACCGCGGGGAGTAAAGTAAATCTTTACACCCTTGGTGCAAAATATACTAATGTTATCTGGGCGACTGTTTTCCCGACAAAGTCGGCGATTTTGTATCGCGGTGACTCGGTAATCCGACGGGAAAAGGAGCTGTTGACGTTCGCCAAATATAACGCGTTTCGTTGGTCGTACTGTGTTGTCAGATCTAGCGCGAGAGCCGATATCGCCATGTTCGACGGCGAAAAGGCGGATCGCGATGCACTTTGATACATCGCGTATATTACGGAAACCAAATATTCTTGTTTTCTATTCGGGAATAATATCGGTGCGAAAATGAAAAAGGATTTGTTCTTTTTGAGTTTGGTTCTGTTCGCGAGTAAAAAGTTGATTATTTTGGAATATTATTAATCATTCACGTTAAAGATATATATATATATATAAATATCGCGTCAAAATAGCTTTTATTATGTGATATTGTCAAAAATGTTTCATCTTGGAATATCATATAAAAATAACAATTTTAATTTTTGTACAAAACTTTTTCATCGCAGAATATTTTTTTAATGTTTATTATTTTCGAGAATCGAAATAAAATTTTCATCTTAAAAATTCGATAACATATCAACATACGATCATTTCCAAAGACCGATCAAAAACTGTTAATTCAATTTCCGAAGTAAAATTGCACAATACATCTTAATTGTCGAAGAGCTGTCGCGCGAAAATCGAATTCGCGTAAGGAAATTGAACGGGACTGTAAATTTGCCGAAAAGCCGACGGAATCCGCTTGTCTGCTCGTTTCAGAAAACTGCCGTCGAATTTCCGGCGAACGTATACACGCGTTTTTGCAGCCGGTGTTTGACATTTATCAAACAGCACCCAACGTTGTCACCAACTCGCAAGATTAAGCTGCGCCGCGAAGAACCCTTGACCGACTTTTCGGTAATCGCATTTTTTACGTTCGAATTTTTACAATAAAATTACGGACGCGCGATTTTACGTGAACTGCATATTTTATTGTGCAGATTTTTATTCTTCGGAAATTTAGCTAAGTGTTATTCAAATTGACCAGCAAACTTTTTAAGAGCGTTTTCATGGAAGATTTAAAATACGCTCGTTTTAGGAGATGTTAAAGAATATTGCAATTTCTTTTTAGTTTTTTGTTCGATGCATTTTTGTGATAGAATTTTTGTTTTACGAATTTATTATGCAAATTGAGAAGATGTTACGAAAAAAGATTTTAAACGCTCGTTTGACGAATTTTCATAAAACTCGCTGTTTTAGAAAGAAATCTAAATAAATTAAAAATTTCAGAAAAATATTTATTCGTAATTTTTTACGTATATTTATACATAAAAAACAAAAATTAAATAATTTATCTAAATATATAAAAAAATTGCAAATTCAACGAGTTAAACAATGCAAAAAATTATTGAAACGTACTTTTTTCGAATATTTATACAAAATACAGAAATTCAAAAATTCAAATAAACATATCGAAAATTGCAAATTTAACGCATTAAAAATTATCTTTTTAGAATTCGATAAAAATTACATTTTTCTCAGTGTAGCTCATTTGAATACGTAAGTCAAACGACAGTAAGAACGACGAATTTATGGGTAGAATTTCTTCCGGTGAAATTCCGGATTGCTTGATTTGAATTGATCAACAATGTTTCATTAGTACTCACGTGGTGATCGATAAACCCGACAGCTCGACTCCTCGATAACTCACTGATGGGTCGTTAATTATGCGGTTGTCCGACATCTCAGCGCAACTAAGTTTGGGGTAGTTTTAACGTCGTCAACGAATCCTTTGCGTTTAAGATGATGCCAGGGTTCTGTAACAAAGTTCAGTCTTTTGATTTAAAATTAAACGTGTAATTATAGCACAAAGAGAATTAAAAAACATCTTTATCATTTGCAAATTATAATCACGGTTAAAAAGCTTTATCTATATTCAAAATTAAATAAGAAATTTTAATTGAAATAGTTGTAATATTTGAAGTTATTATATATATTTTATTAATGTTGGTAATAAGCAATGTTGCCAACTTAATTATATGTAAAACAAAATTTCTGTTAATTAATACAATATTTGGAACACTTTATCTAAAATAACTCAAAAAACAAGATAAACTACAAAAATTTTCCTTTAAATATCTCAGTAATTAAAAGAAAATATTAATTTTGAATACAGGATTGCCAACTTAATTTTCAGTGAATAGAAATTTTTCTTAAAATTACAGCCCTAAGGAAACATTTAAAAACGAATTAAATTAAATGTATTTTTGATAAGTTTCCGAATTTTTCATGACTGATTATAATTAAAAATTAAAACTTAAAAACAGTGGTACAAACTTAATTAAAAACCATTTTTATGTATTAAAGGATAAACTTTAATTAAAACTAATTTAATTATTTAAATTTTATAAAATTACTGGAACAATTTGTTTTTTAATTCATTACGAATTATTGAGAATCTTAATTAAACGACTCGTGGCGAGTTTATGAAACACTGTCCATTTCTCTCTTTACTTCTTCCTAATTCTAACTTATTTCTAACTTAAAAAATAACTAATTTTATTTTATGAAAAATCTGCAAACATAAAATCGAATGTTGAAATTGATTTTTCTATTGTTAAATGTATATAAAAGTTGATAAAAAAGATATAGCATTATATTTTGAGAAAGTAAAATAAAAACTGAAATGGTAAAAATGGATAATTTCTCGACGTTTCCTAAAAAAATTTTTAACTTTTAATTTTATTACAGATATGAGAATCTTTTTACGAATTAAAATTAATTGAAAAAACGTGTCCAACGCGTTTCTTCGATTACCTTGCAATGTTTATAATTTGTAGCGCGTTCTTTTATTCCGTTTTAGGCCTGGTTTGTGACGTTTATATATAAACTACGGTCGAACGAATATTATCGACAGGAGAATGACGCTTGGACTGAATTTCACTCGGCAACGAAATTTGCATCGTCAATATGACATTCATGGCGTTGATGAAAATATCGAAAACCAATGCAAGTTAAAATTATGGTTATTACTAGTACTTGCTATTTTCAATGCAGAATCGCTTCCGAATAAAATTGTAATAACGAAGTATTGAGAGTCAAGATTAGTCGACACCGCTGCGCGAAATACGCGCGTTTATTTAGTCGCGAATAAAATACCTTTCTCGCCTTTTAAAACGACAAACTGTAACCTCGTCAAGCGTCAATTTGACAACTTATTCGACGCCGAATAAACGATTTATTCGTCGCAAATGCGACTTTCCGCTGCGCCACCCGTGGCAAGGAATTCAATTCAGATACTTGTCCCCCGTTTGCGCGCGAGTCCGTTTCATTTGTAATCATTCAATTTGCTCTCACGCAAACGCTGGTCACTTGATTCCGCTCCCAATCGCGCTTTCCATTGTTCATTTACGCCGCTAATGGACATAATTGTCGTAATTAAAATCAAAAAGTTACCGCTCCCGCCTCGGCTAAATATATTTATTTTCGCGACGTTTCAATTACTTGAATTCCACGAAAATCAACATTTAGCGCTTTGCTGTGTTTTTTAATTACGCTAAGGTAATTTTATTAGTCTTTTATATACAAGAGTAATTTTGGCGCTCGAAATTTGTGAACAGTTTTGGTATTGTTTTTTAGTTTCGATTTTCCAAAAATAAACATCATTTATTTTGATCAATGTTTATTATTTATATTTTTTAGATTCATAGACGAATTAGTTGAATTTTTAAACAGGTAATGTTACATGTGTATTTAAACGTTGAAATCATTTTTTTCTAAATTTGAAACTACCGACAAAAATATCAAACAATTACCGAAAGATTTATTCTTGACTATTTTTTAAAAAAATAAAGAAATAAAATTAAATAATTGAAATAAAGTAATAAAGTGAATAAAGTAAATGAAATAAAGAAAAAAACCAAAACTTTTTATTTCCAAAACTATTGAAAACTATTTTAATTATCTGATCTTTCCCATTGGTATCCTAAAATCGATAAAAATGTCCATAGAATTTCGAAACACAAAAGTTCAAAACCTGGAAACAGATTTCTTGTTTTAAAAAGGGAATCTTTGAAAAAGTTTTTGTCGGTTTTCAATATTGTCATATCTTTGAACTTTTGCATCAATTTTACAACGTTTGTTACTTTTGTTTGTTTATTTATTCGTTTATTTTTGTACTGTTTTTGAGGCGGGTGCTAGCTTTGTCGTTTTTTTTTTTATTTTCCCAGGCCTGTTATTTTGAATCTGAACCATCCCAACCAATTCCATTAATCGTCCGGCAACTACGGTTTCACTGTATATTTAATTTCTTAAGAGCCTAACACGGCAACGATTGAAAATCTTGTGCAAAAAGAGCTGACATTTATTATTGGCGACGCGATTGTCTTACTGGATGTAAATAATGGAAAACAGCGGGATTCGTTGAAAAAGGTTTCAAAACGAGCGGAAGATAACGAAACAGTTTGATTGAAAAACAACATTTTAAAACGTCCTATAAGCTAGGACAGTTATTTCGGAGTAATACGAAATTTAAAATCTTTGTTAGTCGTGTAATTAAAAATATTTTGTTTATAATCACATAAGTTATGTACTTTTATAAAAAGATGCAAAATTCAGATAAAATCCTAATAATGACGGTAAAAAAAATGTTTTTTTTATAAGTCTGTTCAGTAATTTTCTAAATGTAAGAGTAAACGTTCTACTTTAAAAAATGTCTTACTCTAAAACATTATTTTGCAAAAATATCAAAAAAATTCATAGATTAGTTATGATAATATAGCAAGTCATCTTTGTATCTTGACCAATTAAATAAAAAAACAATAATTTATTATTAATACTTTATTAACATTATAGTAACATTTATCATTGGACAATTACTAGGAATAATTTTTTTATTCAATTTGACTTATAATTTCTTTTCATCAAATTTAATGTATTTCCCGTAAAACACCATTAAAAATTTTTTTAAATAAAATTTTTTCTATTTTTTAGAAAAATTTATTGAAGTTAGTTTTTGACAACATGCCGAGCGATTAGCGATTAGTTGTGGAAAAATTTGGCAAACAAGCGGCGAAACGCGAATAACAAAGTCCTCGCGGAGGCAGGTGTTCTTTAATTTGCAAAAAGGGCAATATTTGTGGATTCCCCGTGATTTATCAGAGGTCTTTGGTACATCGTAAATATACGGTCGCAGAACGGCGGCCGGCCAACCGCATCGTTCGTTACTTTGAAAAATGACTCACTCTCGGGCGCCGGCAAAAAATGTCGCTATGAAACAATGCCGAAAAACCCCATGTACACAATTTTTATGTAGGCCATACGCGCGTAAAGATGTGTGTTGTATGACTCATACTTACGGGCTAAATGTGAAACCTTTATTGTGCTGCCAAATGTCAAATATTAAAGTTAAAGGCCATTGATATTAAAGTTAAAGAAAACATTATTTTATTATTTAGCTAAATTATTATATTTAAGTTTATTGGATTTTAGATAATTTATTGATATAAAGAATCTTGAGTTAAATTTGTAATTATCATTTTTTAAAAGTTTATTATTTGATGGATAATTTTACAATTATCTTTAAAAATTGTATTTTAAATGTTTATACATATTCCGATACCGAACAAATAGACTAACAATAACAGAAAAATAAAAAGTGTTATCGAAAAGAGGAAAATAAGAAAAGCGTTTTAAATTAATAAACCAAGCTAAAAACTAAGGCGAAAATAAAAAAAAAGATAAAGAAATATCATAATCGCAATCAAACAGATTAAATTTGGATTCTAAATATATTCGATTCAAAATTGTAATTCATTCGTTTTCGCCAATTCTGTTTAAAAAAAAATTATATACACAATATTTAACTTTTTATTATAAAATTATAATTTATAAAATCAATTATTTATACTTAAACATAAACGTTTTATTATATTATTATATAATATTTATACATAAACGTTACAATTCGAAAATGTGATATCATCGTGATAGAGCGAGATAAAAAATATAGGAAATAAATAGTTGATATACATTTGTTATATGACAAGGCATGAGTATACATGTTGGAAAAGGCAATTGGTTTCAATCAATCGCGAGCGAATATTCGGACCCTACGTACGCAGAGAGCGCAAATGTTTAATTTCGCGGCAGCGGTTAAGCAAACGTTCCATTAGTCGACGATGGTTTCGCAAGACGTACGCCGAGGGATTATTTTACTGGCTTCCGGGGAAAAGTAAACGCGAATTTAGCGATTGGTCAAAGGCGCATAGGTATAATAGGGTTCTCACCTAATGTGCCTTGTTGAGATTTTGATAAGTTTTTAGGCCTCGAAAACACGAAAGAAGTCTCGAAACATGCAAAATTGAAAAAAACCAATTTTTCATAATTTTGGTCAAAGCCGCATAGGTATAATCGGGTTCTCGCCTAATGTGCCTTGTTGAGATTTTCATAAGTTTTTAGGCCTCGAAAACGCGAAAGAAGATTCCAATCTTGCAAAATT
>JABFPQ010000182.1:0-14271 GCA_022817265.1 Masnerella sp. ZL-2020
CTCTATAAGTGAGACGAAAATATTTCAAACCTCCATAAATGAGACCCCGGGTAAGTGAGAATCCTCTATAAGTGAGACTATATGAGTCGTCCCTTGAGATCTCACTTATCCAGGTTTGACTGTATATTGTATTATAATTATATATTATCATTATAGTCGCAGTATATTTTCATAATATTGTAATATAATGAGAACAACATCAGTATAATGAAAATATGTTGGCAATATATTCTTAATATATTGCCAGTGTACTGTAAATATAGAGCTGAACGTATTAAATTGCTATATTTCATGAATATAACCAAAATATAATGATAATATAATCATGGTATAATGATAGTATAATTACAATGTAACGACAATATAACGAGAATGTAACGAGAATATAACGGGAACGAAAATATATGGGCATGTCTCACAAACCTTCACATTTGACAATTAAAATTTTTTTTTTATAAAAATTGTAATCAATGGAATTTTATGGGTGAAATAGGTTCTACTTTGCTAATAATGACGTTTTCAAACCGTGTGCAACCTTTTCAACCTATTTAGATACTATTTTTAGGTAAATTTGTATAATGTTTACTTAGGGGCTGAAATAAATGGAAAATTTAGTTTTTTACAGAACAATTATTTATAAATTAAATTCGGAACATCACCAAATTAATTTTATACATCAATATTATTATATAACATATTTACATGCAATAACATTATAAAATAATTCATTACTGTTAATCAAATCATGTTTTATATACATTTCTACATTTTGTCTATCCTTCACTGTGCCCCTCGTGCTCTTCCCCTTTCTTTTTCACTTCATCTTCCACATCCTCTTCCACTTCTACTTCCTCTTCCTCTTCCTCGACCTCTTCCTCTTCCACATTTTTTTTCACTTCCTCTTCCACTTTCTCTTCCTCTTCCTCTTCCTCTTCGACATTCTTTTTCACTTCCTCTTCCTCTTCCTCTCCCTCTTCCCTGTTCTTGTCCTCTTCCTTCCATTTCTACCAATTTTCTGGATTCCCCTTCGTTGTTTGTGTCTGTTATGTCTGATGATAATTGAAAAGTGAATGAACTAGGATTCATTCCAAAATGAGTGCAGGGTGGACAGCAAAAACATTTCGAACAAGATAAGTAGTTCGTATACAAGATTTTCGGATTTTCTTTTGTCCAAATAATTTGATGGATAAGTTGAGTCTTCGGAATAGGTGTAAGGTTTGATGCAATCAAATGGTCTACTTCTTTAATTTGCAATTCTTCCACGACAAACATTCTGATCTTGCTTTCTGGTTTAGCTGACACCGTAGTTACGATATCATGAGTGGAAAGGATATCTTTTCCATGAGCTACAGCTCGATCACACATATTTTTAACAGTGCCCCCGACACCGTCAGCAGCGCTTTTACCGTGACCAGATGTTGAAAAATTCCACGTAGCCTGAATCCACCCCATTTTCTGACAATGAAGCAAGAATAAGAAGAAGTTCGTTTTATTCTTGTATTGTGTGCTCGGTCCATCGCTCTGTATGTGCAGTGTTAGGACATTTTCAACTATTGAATTTATCAAATCAAAAATAGGCTTCAGATGTGCCCATATAGCTGCCGCGTCATGTCGAAGACAGTCAGAAAGAGAGCAAAAAGAAATCCATTTTATTTCATTGGTTAGTCTGCATCTATAAAAAAAGGCACCTGTGTGTAATGACACTTGCTTTTTAGATGCTCCAAAATGAACGCTTTGAACCGCATCCGCGTACTTGTAGTAATAATTTTCCGAGAAGTCGATTACCATGTAAACTTCATTTACGTTTAAATTCTGCTGGATGCTGTTAAATGTTTTGTGCTGATGTGTATTGTTAAATGCATGCCTTAAAAAGGATGGAGTTTGAGAGTTGAGTTTTGAAACGATATCACTTATTGATGTCTCAATTTTTTCATTTGATGTTATTTTAACGTGGTAATTCTGACCTTTGGCGCCCAACCTATCTTCAGTTTTGGTTTCCCATTGGCAATACCACGATAATCTTGTGTCGTTAGGTATTTCTAAACCTTTCTGTTCACACTCAGCGCATTCTCTATACATACATTCTCGAGTCGATGGATGACAAGTTACAGACGCCGGAAAATCCAATGTTCTCTTGATCGATATTATTTTCAAAGTAATCAATCGTTGCAATATTAAATAAAAATTCGCGTGAATTTTGCACAAGCAAGTGTCGCGTGACGAAACTGGACGACTCACTATCCAGAACGGCCTCACACGGTAAAAAGTTGCTCTAGAAATTTTGACTTTTGCTTCTACCAGAAATTTGTGAAACAAATTATCCAAAGTATCAAGAAGAAAACGCTTTCTCACAGTTTTTCCGTTTCTTGTAATGCAATCCTTCACTCCTGCAGCTACGGCCGAATTTTCATCCTTTTCTAAAAAATCACGAACCATTCTTGTTAATTGAGTATGAATGTCCTGTTTCTTTTTCTTGCTTCTTACGATTTGCAATGATTTTTTAATAGAATACTTCCGTTGCATGTATGTGCTTACAACTCCGGAAAATTTTTTCATACTTTTATGTTTTTTCAAGATTCTTCCTGACAGAACTTTGGCAAAAGTCGATTTGTCCTTTTCGCTTTTCATTTCTGCCTTACTCTCTTTTAGCTGAGAAACTAATGCCTCACCAAACAATAGTTGCTTTTTCACAACCTCCGGTCCTTGGCGTAAAATATCATTTACATTCTTTTCTGGACTTGTTTCTGACTGATTTTTCTTCATGCATCTCTGGTACTTTTTCTTCCATCTCATACATGCTTTCTGTAATGCAATATTTTTCTCCTTTAATTGTTCTATTTCTTTGGATAGTCTTCGTCGAATACGTTGTTCCTTCCTTTTAATTATTAACTTCACAGCTAATTCTTTGCTCTTGTTCGTTGAAGTGTCATTTTGTTCACCAGAAGTCGTTTCATTTTGAGCTTCGTGGTTTGTTTGGTTTTCAGTATCCACTTTCTAGAATAAAATTGTATTTAATTATGTATTTAGTCTAACTTATCGCTTTTATAATTTATTAACATTAAAAGATCAAATTACTAGCAAAATAAGCAATGCATTTAAGTAAAAATGAAATTATAGTTTAGTTCTATCATAACTTATTGCTAACTATTTAATAGACACAAGTTATTTTATTTTATTATTTTATATCACTGTTAAATAATTTAAAGCGGTATTTAAAAATTATCACATGTAAAATATATATTTTTGCTAATAAACAAAAAAATTTACGTTGGAAAAATGCATTTTTAGTATATCATTAAATACAACATTTTTCAAAGTACCTTTCCTAATCGTGTGCTATCTATACCCTTTTTCTTGTATTCTTCGTAATTAATTGGGTTCGTTTTCATCTTTTCTCGCCACTTCCTCGTGTATTCTGCATTTTTTTTCTCTTAAGTTCCAGTTTATATGCGTTTTCATCCATTTTTTATCTATATTTATTATAAAATAATATAATTATTGTTGTACAGAAATGTTTCTGTAAGAAAGATTAATAAAAAGCATAATTTTAATATTAATATGAAATCTCACGGAATCTCACGGAAACAACAATTTTGACTTTTTTTATATGAAAATCTTATTCTAATGATAATGTAATTAAGTTCCAATATTAATGGCTATGATAACTAACGAGCACAGGTATATTTTTGATGTAATACTTACTTTCAGCGAAATTTTTTGCAATTTCATGATTCCGTGAGAACCTCCACGCGATGACAGTTGTGTCGACTTCATGAATTTACGCGAGAATGAATATATATTTAAAACAAAAGCCGATCGCATTCAATTCTACGTTAAACGAGATTTCATTTGATTAATATGACATCTCATTTTATATTAGTTAACACATTAAATTTTCACTTTTTCTTGACAGCATGAAAAATATGTCAAACGGCGGGACACTTCTTCATCGCGACTTTGTCAATTACACGTATAAAATTCACTGTTTTTAGTTAGAAAAATAAAAATTATAGACTTTAATGTATAAGATGCGTTGATTTCAAATCTTAAATAAATTTAGATTTAACTTAGCTGAAGTAAAAACAATATGAAAACTGTCAGAGGGACATGACAGTTTCACAAAAATCTCACACATTCGCCTCAAGAACTTTTTATACAGACAATTTCCACTCTAAATAAAGCATGCACCCGATCAATTTGATTACATTTAATACAGTATTACCATAATATTCAATAAATTAAGTTTTCAAAGTATAAATTGAAGCAAATACATCGAAGTTAAAAGTTTGAGAGACAAGCCCATATGCTTTGAAAATAATCAAACTATAACGCTGTATAATCCAAAATTATGTAACATCATCATATGTAAATAAAATTTGGTTCCTTATTTGTCTGGTTTCCTCTTTCCTCAGCGTATCTCATATCATGAAATCCCATAATACCACACCATATTTGCCTTACACTACTAAAGCTAATTATACACGAAATTGACTAATACGTCTTTTACATCGAGAAATATATATATATTAGGGTGAATCGAAAAAATTGTTTTTGGCTGGCTACCCTCTAGAACTCAAGTTTTTCATGAAAAAACATGCTCGGGGAGTACGAATTATATTTTAATCCATTTATATAGGTCGCGCGGAAGCCTCAAACATGGCATTTTTGGGGTACTTTTTCAGTTTCAAGCTAGAAAATTCATAAAGATCATTCGGATTTTATTATTGTTCCGTCAGTTTGTGTCGGCAACTATACTCTTTAAGATAGAATTGCAGCCGGAACATTATCTTTCAACTCGAGTGACTAAATAGTCCCTAAAAGTGAATGTTTATTAAATGTTCGTCTTTATACCAAATTTATAAAATGAATAAAAAAATAATGTTTGCAAAAATCATTGATTATTTAGAAATCAACATTCTCATTCATTTTAATAAATAAAATGATGAAAAATTATAGTGTGTATACGATTTAAATTGTATTTCATCTTAATTTTCTTATTGTCAAAAGTTCATTTTTTCCAAAGGTTTATATCACAAGCTTTATTATACCCAAATATAATTGTTCCTTATTTTTATTTTATATAAAACACATTTTCACTAAAAATTCATTTAATCTAAATGACCATTTTCAAAGGTTTATTTGATCAAAAGATTCACTTTACCCAAAATTCATTTCCTCCAAAGTTTCAGTTGACAGAAGTGTCAATTTGTCAAAATTTCATTTTTTTCGATTTTCATTTTATTTAACACTTTCCCGGTCCAACATACATATATACATAGCTGTGAGAAAGTGAGAAAGAGACAGAGCAATAACAAAACAGCATAACCTAATAGCGTCATCTCTTAGTCACGTGACATCAACACAATGACAAGATCTCACGTATAGATGAATCGCGACGCTGGACCGGGAAAGTGTTAATTATTCATCAGTTTTCTATAATGAAATTACAAGTTAAACTTAAAAAACTTTTATTTAAATCGTCTATAAACATGATTGTCTCGAAATCACTAATTGTTCAGTAAACTTTATCACTGAAGTAGTTCGTCTGTTTAGTAGCTAGTCAAAATAAAAATTTTCCATCTAATCAAATTATTATTAATTCTGAAAAACGATTTGAGTGTTTAAGAGTATAATAATCGATTTTAAACAATCATTTTTACAATTTTGTATTTAATATGACTTGTTATGATATAACCTATTTCAATGTAAATAACATTAATTCAAACTTATATGTCGCATTAATTAATGTAAATCATTCATATTTTCCTGCAACACTACAATTTGTTCTGACTATTGGATGAACATGCTTAATTTTTTATTTTTCTGAATCTTCAAGTGATCTCTATAAGAGCCTATGTAAAAATCGTCAACCACAAATTAGTGTTTTGCAAAATGTAATTCGGTAAGATCCTACTTTTTTGACACTGAATGATAGAGAATTAAATTTTTTATCATTATAAGCATTTTTAAAGAATTTTCACCGATCTTCATCTGACGGACGAACTACTTCAAGGTGATTATTCTAAATTTGTTAATCATTTGTTTTTTGTAAAGAAGTGATATAGAAGCAATCAGCACGCATTACTAATTAAAGTGGAGCTGACGGGGAATGGAACATAAATGAAGATACATGGGGCAGTAAAAAGAGCGACTCACCTCGTTGCCAAATTGGCGCACTTGATGGATTACTGTCAACCTCGCACTTTAAGCTCACTGACATTCCCTCCACAATCGGAATGCCGAATCCAGGTAGCCTGGTTATCGCGAACGACGGCGTGTCTGCGAAGAGAAAGAAAAAGAAAAATGAAACAACGTTAGCTCTGCCTCGCGCGCGGGGAATAACAAGGAATTTATTTTAACAGAGAGTGCAAATCCTTTCTCGCGTTAGTGGCGCGCCGTCCTCAAAAATATATCTCGAAGTTTGCGCAAAAGTGAATCATTTTTATCTCCGGCCGTTCTCGTGCTCAATGCGAGCCGTTTTCTATACCGGGAATTGTGGTCCTTTATCGCTGGTGTACACACAAAAAATGATCTTTCATTTCTGCCGTCTTATTGTCCTAAACTCGTTATAACGGGCGACACTAATCCAGCTGTATTAAGGGCATTAAAAAAGGCTCGGCCGTTGCCCGAGACAGTCAAACCAACAAAATGGATAGATAAATTCATGGAGGCTTGAGAAAACGACTCAACCGCGCTTCAATTTATTCACTCGGCCATAATGGCTCCGCGAGACAATGCAAGTTTAATGAAAGCTAGAAAGGTGCCGTCGTCGGCACCCACTAGCATAAACAGCCTGCCGCAATAGCAGCCCGTGCTCACGTGTCCCACAGACCTCCAAAGCTCCGCGCTAACGTCAAATCCCAATCCCAAATCCTTCCTTAAATTTGCAAACGCATTTCTTTACCTTTTCTTCCTTTACATCCCTTTTCTAATTTTTTCGTGCTACACGCTTTCATCTTGAAGCTCTGCACAATAAAAACAAATATCTTAATTTCAGACGCTTTTGTCATACAGACGCAAAAAGTTACTTATTTTAAGGAATATTATTGTTTTTCATTTTATCGGAAATAGATGAAAAACTCACTAAATAATTTTCGTTCCAAAATTAAGGTAAAACACCCAGTCGTTGACAGTGTAAGAAATGAAAGTCCAGTTATTTCCATGTTTTGGTATGAAAAACCAGTTGCTAATATGTAATAATTATATTTTTTAACAAAATCATCTTTAAATAATGTTAAAACTTTATCTTTTTCTTTTTATATTGCAATTGAATGTATATATTGTACCCAAAAGTGATCCATGCAATTGTACCAGTGATGGACAGTATCATTATTTATTGGAAAAAATCGATTATCAAAAAAAAATTATCAAAATGTATGCTATTAACAATTGCATTAGTCCAAATAAGTATGATTCATCAAGAAATTTTTTACAAAAACATTAAATATTTGATCAAATAATTATTCAATGTAACATATCAACATAACCTCATAATTTCTGACAGAAACATATTTTAAAATACAACAACAAATTAGTCCAAGTTAAAATGTATAAATTAATAATGCATATTTACCATTAACTACAATTCGATAATTTTTATTTAACTGTTCACATAAAATGTGTATTTTACATTAATAATAGCAGGGTTGGGCCAATTAATAATTATCAATTACTTTAGTAATTGAAAAAAAGCAAAAAAAAATATAATTACTAAAGTAATCATTTTTTTAGTAATGATTACTTATGTAATGATTATTTCAGTAATGATTACTGAAATAATGATTATTTCAGTAATGATTACTGAAATAATGATTATTTCAGTAATTAATTATTTAAGTAATGATTATTTCAGTAATGATTACTGAAATAATGATTATTTCAGTAATTAATTACTCAAGTAATGATTATTTTGATACTTAATTACTGAAATAATTAAAAATAATCAAAACATGGAATAATTAAAATTAAAGTATGTCATTAAAAAGCTTAACCCTAAATAGTACTAAGTTGTAACAAGTAAATAGTATGTAGCAAAAACAAAATTGAACAAAATATAATAAATAATGTAAATCTAAAAATTTCCCATAAAAAAGATATGAAATCATTTAATGAGCCAAGATTTTTTTTAATTATAAAATTAATACTAATAAATTTTACGTATGACTGATAAATTAGAACAAAATTGTAATTAATAACAAAATAACGTTAAAGACGTTTTTGAAACTGAAAAAATTATTAAATGTACATAGAAAAGTTGTGAAATTACATTATGAGTCAAGGTTTATTGATTCCACACTTCAAAAAGAAAGAAAATCTACAAAAATTTAGAATCTTTATACTGTAGCAAAAACGTTCATTAAATGTAAAGCAATAATGAAATTTCGATAATAAAAAATGAGTTATTAATTATTACATCAATAAAAAATATATATTACAGTTGAATTTTTTATTTAAATCATAAACAAAGATTTTCTCACGATTTGAATCTTTGAAATTCAAAGTTTGTAACTATAATTCAAGGTTTTATCTCCCTTTTTCCACGATTTTAAAAATTCTAGGTTTTTCCTCTGATTTTCAAGATTTCAAATTTTGCTGGGACTTCAACATTGAATAACTAAATATTTCATTGTTAGACTTTTTCATTGATAAATACTCCTTTAAAATTAATCCAACCAAAGAATTAATGAACTATTTCATTAATAAATTTGTATTCATTTAATCACCCTTATCTTTAAACATAAATAATTTTTGCGAATAGTCGGTTTTATTACCTTCCACGGTTTACCAGGCTCGAATTCCGGAACAAGATCGGTGAATGCAGCGCCACCTGGTTGCCAATCCTTGCCATCAGTGGAATCGTTATTGGCAGCATCTGGCCAGCCACTGTCTCCGAGTCTAGACGACCAGGTACCATCGGCCTGTCCCAGCAGTGGATTCATATTCGGACTACTGTGCGATTGCGTGAGGCTTCCAGGTGTAGCAGGTGGTTTACTTGTCGTTCCTGGAGCACGTGAAAATTCATTGTTCGCCGCATCGCCATCTTTGTCAAGTGATGGCAGTTTCCACTGGTTCAATCTGGATTGTTGCTGACTCTGCAAAACAAAAAATGATTGCATTGAAACATTTAATCATTATCATAAAATAATAGTTCAAATCTAGAGTTTCAAAACAATCTCATTTCAATCATGATTTAAATCGAACATCGAAACTTATAAGCGGATAAATAAAAATCACGATTCAAATCGTGAATCAAACCATTTTTGAAATCCTGTTAAAATGTAAACTTTTAAGTGTTGGACTTTGAACATTTTTTATTACATCAATGATGAAGATTTGTATCTTTACAAAAAGATAAAAGTCTTCATTCAAATTTTTATCTTTGCAAATATATTACAAAAATTACCTGTGGCTCTTTGTTCATCGTCAAATCACTGAAACTGTTTTGCAAAGCCGACATTGGATCATGAACAGAAGTCTTATAATACTCCGACTGTTGGGAAGGTGCAGCAGGATGTTGTTGTTGTTGCCGTTGTTGTTTCATATACGTCGCCTGTTGCACAGCGATTTGGTTTTGCAAATTGGCGATCTGCTGTTTGGTCTTGGTGATTTCCACGCTGATTTGCAGCACGTTTTGGCCGTTCCCTTTCAGAGAATTTTGCACCGTGACCTGAGTGTGCAAGACTTTGATTTGCTGAAGCAGCTGATTAAGAAGTATCAGCGTTTGTGGGGCTAATGGCTGGTTCAGGATTTGGTGATTCAGGTATCCCTCTTGCACGGCGAGTTGGATCTGCTGGACCAGCATCCTAAGCTGTTGAGTGCTTGGCGGGTTTTGTGGTGTGCGTGTTGCCTGTAAAATTTGAATTTCATTTTTAATTTTGTTTAATATTAATTTTGATTTTTGAATTAGTAAATTCATTTTGCTGGGATTGTTTAGGAATTGTTTAGTTGAGCATGTAATATACATAAAAATATATGTAAATTATAATTACTGGAAAAGAGTGACTTCATAATTATAATAATTTATTTATTTTTTTTTATTTATTTCAGAATATACGGACTTAGTGTCCATTAAAGTACAGAATTTTAGAAATACAAATAAGACAGAATATGGATGGTCTCGCTCTATCGGTTACTCATACAACAATGTTCTGATTTTCGCTTGTTTGACAAAGTTGTTGAAATCCATGTTAAAAGCATCCAAGGGACAATTATTTAGAAGTTTGCATATTCTATTAATTGGGCAATTGTCTGTGTACGTTAATGTATAATTTCTACGAACAAATGTGGGAGTTTGTCTCGAAGACTGCAAAGGAACTCTGAACTTCAGTTGTTTCAAAAGGATTGTGCTATCAATTGTTCCATTCATGAGTTTATAAATAAATGTTATATCTTTCAGGTCTCTAAGGGATTTAAGCGATGGCAATCTCAGTTCAGCAGCTATGTTGCGATAGTCATGATCAATAAAAGGATCATTTAATCCAAGCCGTGTAGCGGCAATTCTGAAAAACTTGTGCTGAACAGTCTCCAATTTAGTTATATAGGTTTGAAAAACAGGGGACCAGACTACAGAAGACAACATCAGAATTGGCCTTACAATTGTCATGTAAAGAATTTTTATAGTTTGTACGGATTTAAGTCCACAGCAGGTTCTTCTGATGAAGCCGAGCAATTGATTCGCCTTGTTAACCGTGTAATCTATGTGATCTACAAAAGACATTTTAGAGTCAAATATAACTCCGAGATCGCGGATGACTTTCACTCGTTCTAACGCTACTCTATCAATCACATAGTCACCTGCAATTGGTGAATTAGAACGCGTGAATGTAATGCATTTACATTTACTTGTGTTTAAATTGAGATCATTCCGATTACACCAATCGCTAAACTCATCAAGTGCTTTCTGTAGTACAGTGACATCCTTACGATTAGATATAGATTTAAAAATTTTGCAGTCGTCAGCAAACAGTAGAAATTCCACATCTTTCAGCACTGATTTTAAATCATCTATAAACATAATAAACATTAGCGGGCCCAGATGGGAGCCTTGTGGCACACCCGATAAAACAGTAATACTATCTGACAATGTATCATTTATTTTGACGTATTGAGTTCTATTTGTAATGTAATTACAAAACCACTGCAAAAGACTACCAGAAATACCAAAGGATTTTAGCTTTAAAAGGAGCAGTGCATGATTGACTGAGTCAAAAGCTTTACTAAAGTCAGTATATATACTGTCTACTTGTCTTTTCCCCTCAAGTGAATCCAGTATATACTGGGTGTAGTACGTTAGGTTGGCATCGATATTACGTTTATTCATAAATCCATACTGCCTGTCTGAAAGAAATGGATAAATTAGATTTTTTAACTTATCTGTAATTAGGGATTCAAAAAGTTTAGGAATTGTACATAGCATTGAAATTGGACGGTAGTTTTTAATTTCATTTTTATCACCGGTTTTAAAAATAGGTAAGATGAAGGACGCCTTCCACTCGTCGGGAAATGCTCCTTCAGCAAGGGATTTATCGAATAGTATCTTTAATAGTTGTGAGAAAATGAATTTCGATTTTTTTAACATAATTGCCGGTACCTGATCTGGCCCTGTACTACTATTTTTATTAAGCTTATCAATTTTATGGAGAATATCCGATAAGGATATATCTATCGTGCATAGGTTAAATGGAGACTGATCAGGCAAATCTTCAGAATATTCTCTAATGTTTGATGATCTATAGACTGCTGAAAAATGACTACCAAAAGCGTTTGCAATAGATTGGTCATTGTCAAAGGATTCGTTGTTTAGATATAATACATTAGGTAGTTTATTCACATTCTTTTTCGAATGGATGTATTTCCAAAAGTTTTTGGGACTGGACGTTATAAATTTTTCTATGTTTTTATTGTATATATCAAAGTCCCTTTTTGCTAACGTTTTACAGTTACTTCTCAGCTCAGAGAAGAGAGAATAGTTCAAATCAGTTTTGTTTTGTTTATATTTAGCATGTGCGTCTTTCTTTTGAAAAATTGAAGTTTTTAGTTCCTTGCTGTACCACGATGGAAATTTCGATTTCCATTTCATTCTCTTTGGTACATATCTATCAATACACAAATATAGATTATAATAAAAAATCGAGGTTAACTCGTTGCAATTGAGATCAGTATCAATGAAAACTTCTGAGTACAGATTACTTAAAAAGTGAGAGATCGCAATATAATCAGCCGACTCGAAATCAAAGTACCAATTCTCGGAGTGCGAGGAATCTGCATCCATTGTAAAATAATAATCCATACTCAGAGGCGGATGGTGAACATCAGCTGCTACAATTGCTTCTGGGGCTTGACATACAATATGATTATCTAAATCCGAGAAAATTAAATCTAATAGTACATTGTTACAATTTGGAATAACGTTTAGTTGAAAGAGGTTCAAGAAGCAAAGTGTATCTGCTAATATTCTGGCGCACGTTTTCTCACGCAAAGTGGCAGACTCCTTAAAACTAGGATAACACGAATAAACACTTTTTTCCCATACAACATTTGGAAAATTGTAGTCACCTAACAGCAGCCATTTGGCGTTAGGGTACTCAAGATCTAAAAGCTCTATTGTTTCGCAATATGATCGAAACTTACTCTCGGTCGTTTGTGGTGGAAAATAAACTGAGCTAATTATCAGATTAACCGATGAGTCAACTATTTTAATAAATAAATGTTCAACATCCGAAGAACATTCGAGTTGAAAGCTTTGGTATTTATTTTTAATCGCAATAAGTACCCCTCCACCCTTAGCGCATTGGCTGTTGAGAGGGTTTCTATTATCATTCCTAAATAATATAAATTTTTCGAGCTTGAACTCCGCGTTGAGTATCTCTGGACACAGCCATGTTTCGGTGAAAACTATAACGTCATATTCATCTAGTATATAATTAAATTTCTCAATATCTTTGATTTTAGATCGAAGCCCTCTAACATTTTGATAGTAAACTTTGAGCCCACCATTACAATTTAGTTTTTTTTACTTTGGATATCCGAATTTTTCCCTGAATTGGGATTTTTTGACGAACGAGTTGAACGTTTGACCTCTGTTACATCCACAATTTTGGGGACGCCACGCACATACCTAATTGTTTTGCAAATCGAATCTTTGTTAGCAACGTCTAATTCGGCTCTAAGAGATTTTAAGTTCTCGCGTTGTAATAGAGTTAAGTCCCCTGTTATCCTGATAGGTTCAACGCATGTCTTCTCACCTCTCAGAATCGAGAGCACGATTTTCGAGTTTTTTAATATCACTTTAATGGGACGTGCTTTATTTTTGTCAATTTTACCCATTCTAAAATGACTAACAATCAGGTTTGCATCAAAAGAGACTATTTTCGCAAAAGTATCAACAAGTGCCTTCTCGTCTGCTTTAGCGCGTTCGGGTTCTTTAAGGAGAGTGTGCTCTGCAAGATTATAGACAATCAAATTATTTTTACGCTCGGAACGATCATCATACTCAACAAAATAAGGCTCATCAAGTTTATCTTTCACTTTTTCAAGGTTATCAACTCTGTCTAAAAGATCCGCGACTAGAGCATTCGTGTTATAAACTTCGGTCATCAATTTCGGTAAAAGTTTCATACTCGATCGACATTCGATACAAAAAAACATCATAATTCTTTTGCCCTTTAGTTCGAGTACTTTAACTTCAGACGCACTAAGATCAGCACAAGTAATATGAAAATTACGCTTACAACTGTCGCAGCAAAAGCTCTTTTCACCACTTTGGGTGCAGGGTTCATCACACAAACAGCAGTCGGGCATTTTGCTGATTTAAATTAAATTAAGTTAACAGTGGTATAGTATAAAAACTAAATGCCAATTAGGAAAAATATTGTCAATACAGGCCTGAGTAATTCTATTCAAACCGGACGATAAAGAGAGTTCGGAGTCAAATTCATCCAATGTTTGTTTACGTTGTAGAAGTATGAGCTGTTGACGAAATGTCCGGTCACATGCAGCAATTTTCAGTCCAAATTTATTTTGTATTAAACAGGGCTCTGGTATTACTTTCCAACTTCCTGGAGGAGGTCAGAAACCAATGTCCGGATTTCTACGTAATTGACAACATCCACTGGAAAGTCCACTTTGAGAAACTTTGAGGTTAGGTCCGTGGTCCGATATTTGTATCAATAGAACTTTGTGATCAGCAATTAATGCATCTCACAAACAAGCAAGGAATGAGTGCACCTCTTGCTTAATTAATCTATATGAAAAACTCGAGCAAGAGAGATT
>JABFPQ010000183.1:0-14263 GCA_022817265.1 Masnerella sp. ZL-2020
ACGCTAGTTTGTGTAAAGAAAACAACCGTTTAGTATGACTCAACTAAATTTTGGTCAACCAAACAAACTTTTGGGTGAAACAAACCTATTTTTGTTAAATCAACAAAACTTTTAGTTGAATCAACCTTCTTTTTATTGAATCAACAAAAATTTTGGTTGAATCAACCCTATTTTTGTTAAATCAACAAAACTTTTAGTTGAATCAACTCTATTTTTGTTGAATGAACAAAACTTTTACTTGAGTCAATCCTATTTTTGTTGAATCAACAAAACAGTTTTAATACTTAAATAACTACAAAACCATTTTGTTGAATCGACAAAATTTTTGTTGATTCAACCAAATCGTTTTTTGCGTGTAGCAACTGGCGATTCAACGAACGCAAAGAAACGAGGGATCAATTCCGCAAATCTCGTGACGAGGCGCAATGAAAGCGAGGCCTCGCGTCAACGACGATTCCGCCCGGCCAATCACCGGGAACTATAACCACCTGCCTGCTAACGTTTCACGGAAAACGCTCCGCGGGCCTCGATAAACCTTTTTATTCGCGCCGACTGATCATGTCAAATCTCGAGGAACAGCTGTTTAATTGATTCTTCACGCTAATTGCCGTGCGGTAAAAATGCGATGCTTTTTCGGGGGACATTCGGTTGCTTCTTTTAATTTAAGTGGTTTTGGTAATGCGACGTGAAGTTTGGTATACAGGTGGCGTTGGTTGGATTTTGGAATTTTTCGTATTTGTGATGATGGGTAAATTAGATATTGAAATTATGCAAAAAATTGTACTAATGATGGGACAGAATTAAATCTTATTTAAATTATCTTTGTAAGATAAATTTCAAACTTTGAGATAATTAATTGTAATTTTTTACATTTTTTTTGAGGTTATAAAAGTCTCTGTTTTCTATAACAAATGAAAATTTGTTTATTTGTTTATTTGTCAAACAGAAATTACTGATTTGATAACTAGCAACATAACCTAAAATTAATTTACACAACGCAATATATCAACATTACTCTCCATCGAAACTCTTGCCATTCATAACCAACTCAAAGCCGTCATGAATTGCTGTTAACGTACTTAATATATTCTCAATCAAATTCCATCCTCATAGCCGTCAAAACAAACGACGTCGGACATAAACAAACTTGCAAATTAAAAGCCGAAACGTGACAAATGAATCGCGTCGGACGAGCGCGAACAATGATTGGACGTCGTTTGGCTCTACGATGGCGGCGCGGCTCGGATTTCAAATTGCGCGGGTAATGTGGGTGGAACACCGGCGCCCGGTTAATTAATGCGCCGCGATTAAGTACGAAATGACTGGATTCCGTGGCGTCGGTGCGTTTTGTTACGTAGCGAGAATATTTAGCGCCCTGCTGGGGGCAATCCTGTTCGCCAGGGGGGTCCGCGCGCCAACTGACGAACCTTGCACGCGCAAACATAAGTCTACTCGACTCGAATCTCTTTCGCAATTCGATATGTCCGAACTTGCTATTTACTCGGAAAACAAAGCGTCTAAATTAAGACTTTTTTGTTTCTCGTTTGGGGTAATGGTGTGATTTTGAAAATTAAACTATGAAGAGTTAAATTTACTTCGGTAAAAATCCATATAGTCATATGGTTCAAAATTAATGTAGTATGAGGATTTAAATTTTAAATTTTAATTTTAAATTTTAAATTCATTCTCATAGTTTGAAATGAATATAGTAAGAAGGCTTAAATTTCAAATTTCAAATTTATTCTCATAGTTTTGAATTAATATATTAAATTCATTCTCATATAGTTCGAAATTAATATATGATGAGGATTTGAATTTCAAATTTTAAATTCATTGTCATAGTTTGAAAGTTATACTATGAGGACTAAAATGAGAAGCATTCAAACTTCATTCTCATAGTTTTACAATTTATGATGCTATGAGGATTTAAATTAATTAATTGTATTTCATTCTCATATTTTGAAATGTATACTATGAGGACTTGAATATATATCTTAAAATTTTTTCTCATAGATTAGAATCTATACTGTGAGGACTAAAGTTCCAATTTTAAAATTCATTCTCATAATAGTTTAAAATTTATACCATCAAGACTTAAATCAATTGTTTGATCTTCATTCTCATATATTGAAATATATACTATGAGGACTATAATGAAGGGTTAAAACTATGTTCTCATATTTCGAAATACATACTATGAGAAACTTAAATTTATAGTTTAGAATTCATTCTCATAGTTTGGAATTTATACTATGAAGACTTAAATTTAAAGTTTACAAATCATTTTTAAATTTTGAAATATATACCATATGAGAACTAAAATGAAGAGTTCAAATTTTATTCTCATACACTCTAAAAACTACTGTATTATTTTAAAACACCAAAAGTGTTTTGCAATGTTAAAAAGAAAGGTTAAATTCAAAACTTTTTTTGCGTTTTAACATGGTAAAACCCCTTTGGAGTTAAAATATAAAACACCAGTTTTTAGAGTGTAGTTTGAAAAATATTTAGTTAGGCAAACAATAAAAAATTTTAAATTATGTATTAATATTTTGATGATTCATTCAATATATGATATTCGATGATTGATTACAAATATATTTTTCCGTGGTCTGATAAAAATATTTTTTCTCGTGATTTTACTCATCATTTTGATTTGAACATTTTATAAAAAAATATTTAGTTTAGTAAACAATAAATAATTTTTATATGTGTATTTACATTTTGTTGATAGATTCGATATCTGATATTCGATGATTGATTCAACATACCTATATTTTTGCATTGTCTCATAAAAAATCTTTTTCCCTACGATTTCACTCTTGGCTACAAAAGCAATACAAATTAAATGAAAAAACTTACATTCAAACATGTTTAAGTAAATTTCAAACTACAAAAAAATAAAAACGAATACTATAAATTAGTTTATAATATACGAAAAGGGGTTCAACGTCCTATAATTTAAACATCAAATTAATTCTCCGAACACTGTCAAAATAATGAACAAAACGTCACTTCCAGAAGCTGGTCACAAAAAATTAAAAAGGGTTACAAATGAAAAGTGTGGTACGAGTCGTGCGTATTGAATGGTCGGCTGGAGAAAAAGGCTCACGAGAGGATACGAGCAAAAAATCGAAATCAGCTGGAACCGACGTTTCGTTTGATAATGAATCGCAATTACAGAACATTTGGCGGTAAATTTGAATTTCAAATGCTCGAGTTAGGCATAATCGCGCGATACGTCGAACTCGAGATTTGGATCTGAACAGTAGGACGTGATTGCATATCGTGCGACATTAGACCGAAACGACTCGCATCAAACACTCCATAAAGGATCCACCTTTCGCGTGTTATTAGCATACATTTCATACGGCGGACACGTGTACGAATCTCTCGGGGCGAGAGTCGGAATAATGTTTTCCGTGAATCGGCTAACGTGTCGTGGCGAATCGGCGCAAAAAGGGGCCGATCCGTTGCGTAACTCCGGTCGGAAAAAATGAGCCTCTAATCGAATCGGCGAACCGAACATGCCAGCCCAAACAGTCGTTTAATAATTCGCCCGGGTTATCGCGAACATCGCAGAGACAGAGATTGCTTGCGTGAACACCCGATCATTTGCTTAATTAGTTTAATTCATTCCGAGTATTTTTCTCCGCCTCGCCGATTCTCTTTTCATTTCTTTCAACGGAAAATCGAATATGACGTTTGCGCGAAAATTTGCACGGTAAATGAAATTAAGTGAAATTATACGACTTGCCACATAAATTACAATGCTGAAAAATTATATGTGTAAAAAGTATACAAAGATATTTTTGGATATACTTGTCTTCGTCACAAATATTACAATGGAACCAATTTGAATTTTTAGCAAGATAAACTGGGGAATTTTGATTGGATGCGATTTTTGTTCTTTTTATTATATTGGACGAAGAATACAACGTTTGAAAATTTGAGTTCCCGTATTTTAAGGATCTCAAATTTACGTGAAAATCGTAACGTTTCAAAATTTTCGTAAAAATACCCACGTTTCAGAATTCACATGAAAGATCTCGCGTTTCGATAAATTCGACTGAAAAATAACACGTTTTAAAATTTAAATGAAAAATGACGTGAGAAATTTGAAAATTTTTACAAATTTTGTTCAATATTTTGTATGTTTACTGGGTACATTTTTACCCCAGTTCCCTACACATTAAAAATTCATCACAAAAAACAAAATATTCATCAAAATTAATGTGTTAGTAGGAAAATCATAAAAGAAAAGCAAGTAGAAAACGAGTCCCCAAGCATTAGAACACAATTTTTTTTTTACTCAAAATGTGTTTAACAAACTTTTTTGAAAATATTCAAAATCCCAAAAAACTGGCAAGAGTTTGACTCATGCTTATTTTCTTTTTTGATGTCAATTCAAAGGTTATATAACTTTATATCTAACCTAAAACTCTTTACTAAAAACTCGGCGAAACCTTTTTTATTCAAATTTAGGTTAACAAACTTTTTTGAAAATATTTAAAATTCCAAAAAACACAATTTTGATAAATATTTTGTATGTTTGTGTGTAATTATATTCAATTATACACAAAAATGTGTACATTCCGCTGATGAATTTTTACCGTGTAATAACTTTCCAGAAGACCAGAAAAGCGAAAAAATGTCCACCAAGCTTATTGAAGCCCATTCTCGAAAAGCAATTAGAAAACGAGTCCCCAAGCATTCTCGATCTTCCAACCACGGCACAAATTTAATTGGTAGCGACAGGTCATTTGGGGAGCCGCGACACGAAAAAGCCGGCCGCCGGTATCCAGAAAGCCGCCGCTCCGATTCCACGATCGGGCCGCTCCGCGAAATCCCGCGGGAGCGCCGAAAAATCGTCACGTATCGGCCGGCATTCCTGGGTGGTCGTGGTGTGGGGAACCCCGACTGTCGGGGTCGAATTTCCGCGACCAGGGGGCGCGCGCATTCCTGAAATCGCCTGCGACCGTGGGCCAAAAATCGCTTGCGTCCCGTGGGGCAAAAAGGGGCCCGGCCACGGTGGTCCGGATTCGCGAACCTCGTTTGTCGGCTCGCGGCCCAAACGGGTCCTGCGCGTTCCCGGAACGCGCATCGCGTGCGCCCAAGGTGGAACGAACGACACGTACGATGGACAATTTTTTTTGGGTCAAATTCAAACGAAAAGTCCAAATTCCCCCCACTCCTTCCCATTCCACCACTCCCTCCCCTCCCCTCCCTTATTCCCCTCTCAAAAATAGTTCATATTTTAGTCCTCATAGTATATATTTCAAAATATAAGAATGAATCGTAAACTTTAAATTTAAGACTTTAAAGTATAATTCTCAAACTATGAGAATGAATTTCCAATTTGATATTTTAGTGTTCAGTACAAATTTCAAACTATGAGATTTGATTTGAAACTTAAAATTTCAATCCTCATAGTATAAATTTCAAACTATGAGAATGAATTCTAAACTACAAATTTAAGTTCTCATAATATATATTTCGAAATATGAGAACATAGTTTTAACTCTTTATCATAGTCCTCATAGTATACATTTCAATATCTGAGAATGAAGATCAAACTATTAATTTAAGTCTTCATAGTATATATCAAGGTTTGAAACCGAAAGGAATATCGTTCCGGTTTCGGTTTTCGGTTTTTCGCCGATTCCGGTTTCGGTTTCGGTTTTGGTTTCGGTTTTCGAAATTTCAATTATAACGGTTATCGGTTATGAACCGGTTTAGAACCGGTTTCAAACGGTTTTAAAATGAAAAACTATTTTTCATGGTTTTATAAGAATAACTCTCGTTTATTTTTACTAAAACATTAGTACACTTCAAAATACAAACACAAACAATACATAAAAAACCTATATCAATATTAACATAAAAAGTCATTACTTATAAAACTATAAGTCTCTTATCATAAAACGTGTATGATCAAAAACACTTAAAATAACTTAAAATAAAACACTGCGTGTTTCTTCATACACGTTTCAGATAAATAACAATATAAAGTAGATGTTTCGGAATGAAGTTATAATGATTCACTCATTGTAAGACCAAATCGATGATTTGTTCTTATCAATGATATAGCATCAACAACATCATTCGTTAACCTGCATCGCAAATGTCCTATCAGGAACTTCAAGCCGGAGAACAAACGCTCGACGCTGACTTGAGTTGCGGGAACTGCTAAAACAATTTTCGACAACTCGTACAATTGAGGTTTTCTTAGAGCTTCTTTTTCCCAAAAATCTAAAATGCTTAATTTTTTTTCTAGTCGTTTTTCTTGCGCAAATTCTTTTAACAGGGGTCGGATTATATCAACAAGATTACTCGCAACTGATCTTGATGGAACTGTTGCCGATTTTTCCATTTCAAGAAGCATAGTTTCGAATTCATCCGATGGTGGATTTGGATCTTCAATACTTTCTTCGTTCATTTCCACTTCTTCATGTAGTGATTTCCTAATTGAAACTCTTTCATTCAGTTCTATCATTTTACAATATAAGTTCGTCAAAATTTCCACAGCCTTTACTTTCTGATCAGCAGACAAAATGACTTGATACCTTGGGTCCATATAAATGGCTCCTACGAACGCATCGTTTGAAAATAATAAAATTTCCCGCTGTGACATTTCAGCCACAAGACGGCGAGCCAGAGAATTTTGAAACTTATTTGTCTCAAGTTTACATGTCACCCATATGCCATAGAAGTCGCTGAATGTCAGTTGTTCAGACTGTAGTTTGATTGTAGCTATTTTAGATGGTTTTAATGTGTGAACTATATCTGTAATTTTGTCCCAAGTTTTGATGTCTAAATGAAACGTATCATTTGCTACACCAAGATTTTTGCAAAAATCTTGTAATTTTTCATCTAATAATGAATTCAACATATCGTATGTAGAGCCCCAACGCGTTTCACAGTCAATTACTGGTTTAGTAATGCCTTCTTTCCTAAGTAAAATACTTAAATTTTGTGCTCTAAGTTTTTTGACCACAACTCTTGCTTTCGAGATCACTTTCAGATCAGCTGCAGATGATTTCAAAGCACCATTGATTGTAAGTTGAAGGGTATGTTCTGCACATCTGATTCCTGTAAATAGTTTACAATTAATAACAATTCAAATAAAAAAAAAATTTTTTCTGCTCGAAAAAAAAAGGTTATGATAACACTAAAAAACTAGTGTTATATAAAAATAGTATATTTCAATACAAGAGCGCGTAGCGCTCGTGCGTCGAACGACATTTTTCATAACGAGTGACCGTGCGCAAAGTAAGTTTTCCGCACTAGTGCGAAAAATGAGTTTTTGCACACGAGTACCTGCAATAACGCATTTTGCGCACTAGTGCGGAAAAACTTACTTTGCACATGGTCACTAGATATGAAAAATAATTTTTCACATTTTACCTTGTCAAATTTTATTTTAAAAAATGTTTCAAAATTAAGACAAATAAAGAGCAGTTTTCACAGTTACAAGCCAAACTTTTTAAATTGTAATTAAAATTTTTATTGGCTCAATTTACCAATGCATAATTGTTGAAGATTCGTATTATCGAATATATTTTCTAGTTGGGAGTCGAAACCGTCACAATCTTCAATCTGAGAATCATATTGTGTAGCAATCAATTCGTTTTCTTCGGTAGAGTCCAGTGGAAAATCACTATTGGTTTCTTCTGATAACAAGCGTACGGATTTCACCATATTTGTTCCGCTGTCCGTTGTACAAGTGTAAATTTGGTCAACCGAAACATCATATTGGTCCAAAATTTCCATGATCATACTTTTTAGATTTTCTGCTGTATGCCTAACTGTTATTTCTTTAGTAGCCAAAGTCCGGAGTTTAATCTTTCCATTATCGATGAACTGCGAATTAACTCCAAGAAATGATCGATTGTTATTTGTAACTCCATCTAATTTTATTGAAATCAATTTCCCTCGAAGTTCTTCTTTGATCGAAATTTTCATTTTTTCGGCGGTTTTCAGCACACCGTCTCTGATGTTGTGTGAATTCACGTTAAAGTTGTGACCTGTAAATAATATTGTTTCTTTATATTTTGAAATACATGATGTGATTATAATTTATAATTTTCATACATAAATGATTTATTTTATAAAAACACTTTAAATAATGAATAAATAAATATGAAAAAGGCGAAATATGTATACTCACCTAGAGATTTTAAGATCGGATTTAATATTTTTCGAAATCCCGAATCGTGCAGAATCTCGAATGGTCGGCCGTTTACAGTACACAATTCTATACAAGCATTCCACACATCTGTTTTATTTAAAGAAACTTGAATATGCTGCTCAATCATCATTTGCTTGAGTTTTTTCGGTTGCGTCAGTACACTATCATTTTCAGCTTTTCTTTTGTTTGTAATATTATGGTATATCTCATTCCATTTTTCAGGATGAATTGCTCTTAAATGCCTCTCTAAATTAGCAGCATGATTTCCCTAACAAAACAAGTATTTTTAAATAGAACAATGTTTAAATTGAATATTAAAATAATAAGTTTAATCCACAAAAACCATATTAAAATCCACTAACCTTTATACGTGTACTACACAGTTGTTTTGTTGTTTTGTTTTCTAAATTGCACGTACTAAAATTACTGGAAATGGAGTACGTAAAAAAATTGTAGCTTTGATTACTTTTTTCTCGCGGCATACTTTATTTTTGCAAATAACTAATATTTTTCTTATATTAATAATATGAGCTCAATTGTGCGGGTAAATACTCGGCTAAACGACTACGCAAGTTTTCATAAATTGTTTTCTAAATTCCCCGATAATGCGATGTTTTCATAACAGGACGATGACTTCACATTAAAATGTACTTTGAATTGGAGATTCAAATTAATATTCTTTATAAAAGAATTGTAAGCAACCGATTCATAACCGGTTTGAGAACCAAAACCGTTTCATTCGGTTTCGGTTTTTAAGAAAACCGTTTTCAGACGATATCGGTTTCGGTTCCGGTTTCGGTTTGTCAATTGAATCGGTTTTTACCGGTTACCGGTTTCGGTTTCGGTTTCGGTTTCAAACCTTGATTTTATGTATAATTTAATTAATTTAAGCAGGTACTTTAGATTAGCTTCATTGCACTTTATATTAAAAAAAAACTAACTTGCGTTGTGCGGCTTAGGGGGGTAATGCGACATCTCTGGTTAAAGAAACATGCACTTTTATATAGAAATAAAAAAATAACCATAGAGAATTCCTATCCTGAAATACTATGTTAAGTGCAAAAGAAAAAACATATATAGTATATGGTTTCTCACACTATGTCTGTTCAGAATATCAATTAATTTGCTTGGTTCAATGAACATAGATTTTGAAAATAGAAAAAATAGTATATTCTCTAACTAGTGGGAAAAGTTGGCAATTCCAGAAGAGTGTGAGTATTGTTGCACGAGCCGAAGTCGAGTGCTGCAAACTCATACGAGTTGAATTGACAACTTTCTCACAAGTTAGATACAATATTTTTCCCAACGAGTGCAGAAAAGTGCTTTCTTTTCGCATTTTTTAGTGTGGGGAGAGCAACCATATTTGAAAAATATGGGAAAGTACGTTCTTTTCCTACTCTTTCGGAATTGTTCACTTTTCCCACACTAAACAGTGGGAAAAAGTACATTTACTACACAGGTTGAGAAAAATCTATTCTGAAAGACTACGTTTCTTAAACTGGGCCAAATTATTGTGATTTAGACTAAAAATGTAAGAAAATCTATTTTCAATGTTGTTTCTTGAACCGGGGCAAATAATTGTCATTCTGAATAGAAATTGTACAGACTTAGCCTCTTATTTTTGGATAGAAATTTTTTGTCTTCAAAGTCTTTGTTACTTAAACCAGGATAGAAAATACAATGAATTAGCGTTTAATTTTGAATATATTTTTCCAACTGTTGTTTTAACACTTTGTTCATAGTTTTGTAACATTGCGAAAGTATATTTCTACGGTATTTTAACTGATCAATAACGATTTTTATGGTTACAGTTTTGAGTTTCTGTTTATGGTAGATAAATATGGATGAAATTGTCAACATTCACCTAATTTTCATTTCTGACTCGCATTTCATTCTTCATGGCATTCTCTATTAATTCATAGAATGTTATTTTTACTTTTTTTAACTTTACTTGAGAATCGATATTTCAATTAATTGAAAATAAAAAGTATTATAAACAATTGATGCTCAACTCTATTCCAGTCAACGATTTTTTAATATCGGCAAAAAAGAATTGTAGAGAAATTAAAAAATGTTAACTATTTTTCAACTAAGAATAGAAATACAAAAATTTAAGAATTGGAAAATGATCATTGGAAAATGATCAAAACTTTTCCTACAGTTATAATTACAGTTAGAAAAATATACTCCAAAGAAAAGTGCTTATTCATTATATTTTCTATTGCATTACCCTTTACCTTGCACAACGCGAGTGACTATTTTTTACGAAAGGACGATTATGTGCAATTAAAGTTGACGATCCCTCGACGATCCCTCGAGGATCACTCAACGATCCCTCGACGATCCCTCGACGATCCCTCGATGAACTCCGACGAACTCCGACGAACTCCGACAAACCCCGACGAACGACGACGAACGACGACGAACACCGACGAACACCGACGAACACCGACAAACATCGACGAACACCGACAAATCCCGACGACCTCCACGACCCCCGACGATTTTCCGACGATTTTTGGAGGATTTTCCGACGATTTCCCGACGATTTCCCGACGATTTCCCGACGATTCCTCGGCGATCCATCGGCGATCCAATGGCGATCCATCGACGATCCATCGGCGATTCCCCGACGATCCCTCCACGATCTCTCGGTGATCCTTCGACGTTTCCTCGGTATTTCTCACGCCCTCGCTGATCCCTCGGCTATGATTTGATCATTCTACAATGATCTTTTGACGATCCCTCAGCGACCGTAGGGCAATCTCCCACTGCCAAAGAATATCACATTACTTTTTGGGCCAATCTGTAACAAGAAATAACAAATATTATCGATGTGCTTTCTGACCAATATTAATAATTTTATTCTTATTAGATTCAGGATTGAGTAACATTATATTTTTCATTGTCAGATTTGCTGCGCCTGAATCAAAACTTCATATTATATTGAGATTACCTCGAAAATATTTAGACAATGTATCGACGATTGCTCGATGATCCCTGGACGTTCCTCCGATGATGCTTCGAAGATGTTTCAATCATTCTTTGACAATCCCCTGGCGATCAGAAGGCAATCTTACTGTCTAAGAATAACAATAACAATATAATAATATGCTAATCTGCAACAACAATAAAAACCAGTAAACATGTGTCTTACCAACTATTGATAATTTTACTGTTACCAAAATATGTAAGTTTATTGTCCTTACTCTCAAAATTGCTGAGACTGAAACTAAACGTCATATTATATTGAGGAACTTATATATGTTAAGTTCCAAATTTATTAAATAGTTATATCAACTCTTTTTGAATATACATTTCCTTCGCGGGTTAGATTCACTTCTTTGTACTTAGGAAGTAATACAATAAAAAAATTAATGAATCACTTGGCGGTTTCACTTACCAATAACTGGCGAAGTTGTTCGTTTTCCTTCTCACTTGTACATATTATTGGTAAATCTAGAAGACAAGGACAGATCCACACAATCGGCGGAGTTGTTGGAAACAGAAACCGGCAACTGCTTAACCGTCCTCTAGTCAACGTTTTTTTATCATGAAATAAGGTCAACCTGGGTCTTTTCTACTAGATGCTAGTATTACCAATTTGTAACAATCTATAAACAATTTTATATACATTTAATTATGTTTTTATGCCTGTTAAACAATTCATTCTATTAAAATATAATGATTATTATTAAATTCAGGGTCGTTACGCACCTGGAAGAGTCATGGAATTTTTTTACGCTGGAAAAGTATTTTCCTGGCTTTTCTGGCGTAAAAAAATCCCATGGCTTTTTCAGGTTTTCCAGGTGCGTAACAACCCTGATATTGTTATTACTATTCAAGACAATGTACCCAACCAAAAAAGGGAAAATGTAGACAAATTTGAAAACGCTACGACGAAAATTACTCAGGTTGATCCAAGGCCGGTTAATTTTGAATATATTTGTCCAACCGTTGTTAAGACTTAGTAGACATATTTAGTTTATATAATAAAATTTTTATGTTGTTTATAACTTAACTCAATAATTAATATTTTGAATAATTGCAAAATAACAAATATTAGCAATAATTGACGCTCAACTTTACAGTATATAATTTTGAATATTTTGACTTAATAAATCTATAGGTCAGGGGTCGTTCATGTATAAGTTAACACTTTTCCATTGTTTTGTCTATAGCATTGTAAAAAAAAAAATATTTTCGTTTTTTTAATTGTGTTAAGTAATATATATTACGATAAAAATTGAAAATGTCTTTTATATTCATTTATTAAAAACAAAGGCTCAGAACTTCATACCTTAGAAAATAAGTATTGTAATATAAATGTATTCTAAAATTGCAAATCAGCGGTATCAAAAGACGTTGTTTAGTGAGTTATAATATAAGAAAAGTTAGACAAATATATTCAAAAGTAAGGGCTACTTGAATTTAATTTCTGTTGCATTACTTCTTTACTTCGCTCCATGCAAGTGATTTTGTTTGAAAAAAGTAAAATAAAAGCCGATGAAAACCAATGAAAACCTATGATTCCTCAACAATTCCTCGATGATTCCTCGGCGATCCTTCGACGATCCTTCAGGAATCTCCCAACAGTCTCTAGATGATCATCGACGATGCCTCGACGACCCCTCGATTATTTTGCAATGAATCCAAGACAATCCTCAGAGATCGTAAGGCAATACCATTTTCGAAGAAGAATTACTAAACCCGACGACCACAATTGACAACTCCAGGAACCGGACCAACTTTACATTACATCTCGATTTTGGTTGTACTGAATGGGATGATGTAAATCTGTAACATTCAATAAACAGAAATGGTGATACACCAACTGATTTGTTGGTGTGACTGCGTCCGTCACACTTCTATTGAAAGAATAGAAACTCAAAATTTTGACAAAGATTAATAAAAATTCACACCACAGTACTTTGAAAAATATTTAGAATACATTTTAAAACTCACCTATCAATGTATGCTTATATAAATGGTGCACAATGGTATCGAATCGCATATTTATCTATAGGACTTAAACTGATGGACAATTTTTTTTTATCCTTCTAAATATAAAAAATAATTATTAACTTTTCCTCCACTATTTAGACAAATTTGTATGTCCTGGCATCCCTGCAGTTCATTTTGAAGTTATATTTAAGCTCCAAGATTTTTGCTTCTGATCCTGTTTAGAAATAGTAAATATTATTAAAAAACACATCACGTATTAAGTGCGAAATTCATGAAATAAATATATATAAGTATGCACAGTACCCAGTAGATTGACAGTTCGTACATACTATATAAACGTGTTACATTAATAAAAGCATAATTCAGAAAGATTAATAAATTACCTTACATATGATTGCTGCAGAACTATCAAACTTCAAACTTCAAACTTCACTTTCATGACGAAGTACCTCTAAACCTAACCAACTAAAGTGACAAAAATAATCCATCGCGAGTGATTAAAAAAGGCAAGCCAATAGCATTTTTGAATGTTTTCCTAGAATGAACAGGATAAGAGATAAGATGTTATAAATGTTGAGATTGATTGTAAATATTTATATTTGTAATGAGCCCCACCAACGCTCATTACAGTGAGACCCAGCCATACTACAAATATAATTTCCTGTTTTTATTAATGGCATGTTCAGTTTGCAGGATCAGATGAATCCGATTCGTTCTATCTCTTTTACTCTTATTGTACACTCTATTTAAGTTAGAGAGAAAAAATAATTGGTTTACTCTAAACTTGCAAACTAAATATGACATACAAATAATGACAATGACATATTATCATGAAAAAGTTGCTTTATATTCATAGAATACAATTGCATGTTTAAGAAAAGAGCCAAAGGACTGAACAACATTTTAAGTGCAAATAGAATCATTTCCAAAAAAATAATCAACACACAAGATTCAATGACAAAATTCCCCAAATCAAAGTTATCAGTAATTAATCATTGATAAGTTTACTAGTGCTATTGAACGTATCAGAATTCATTATTATATTTTATCAATATATTAATAATGATTGTATACATGACTTTGTATATATATACATTTAAGATTCAG
>JABFPQ010000184.1:0-14252 GCA_022817265.1 Masnerella sp. ZL-2020
TTCTGATATCACCAGTTTTTGTTATTTTATTATTGAATACCAAGAAAATAGTTTTGTAATGTGAAATAATTTTTATCCCTTTTATTTTTTTGTTTTTCATGTTTGTGGTTTAAAATATTAAATATTTGAATTGAAAATTTTAGGTATGAAGATATTCTGCGCAAATCTTGTCGCATTTTTTACAATTTTATTGTTTTCTAGTTTTTAATATCATTACTTTTTGTTGATCACTATGCAAATTGGTAGATGAGAAGAAACTTTGATTGTGTAAATTCGTGTAAATTTTTAACATTTAATATGACAAAATATAAAATTGTTTATTCGACACCTTGAACGTCCAATATAATTTGTTCTTAATTTCAAGTTTAAAACAGGTTTATGTCATAAAGTGGTCATACTTATGTCACTGAATCAGGGATGCCATATTGGGCGGAATACCGCCCAAAAGTCTGGCAACCCTGCACTGAATCAACTGTCAAAATTTCAAATAACTTTAATAATGTTCAATTTATTGTTGAAAAACTGAGCAACATTCAATATTACAAAATATAGAATTTTTTTCCGCACATTGACCCTTAAATATGGTAAAGTGGTCTAATAACGCCATCATTCTATCTCTTTTACTCTTTAACATTCTTCAAATATTCTATCTTTCTTTTTGATGGCGTTATTAGACCACTTTACCCTATAATTTCTCCTTATTTTCTTGTTCAGCATATTTTTATATGATAAAATAGCCATAATGGTGCCACTGAATTAACTGTCAAAATTTCAAATTATTGCAACTTAATGTTGCAGAACCGATCAACATTTAATGTGAAAAAATATAGAATTTGTTTCATCTTGATCAACAAATAAAATGTTTTCCTATTTTTTTTGTTTAACATATTTTTATATGATAAAGTGGCCATACTTATGGCAATGAATCAACTGTTAAAAGGTCTAATTATTGCAACTTACTATTGCAGAACCTTGGTACATTTAATATGAAAAAAAAAGAATTAATTATTCGATACCTCGACCATCAAGTATACATTTTTCTCATTTTCACATTTAGTATTATAATAATGTCGTTACTTTTATGCCACTGAATCATCTGTGAAAATTTCAAATTATTGCAACTTACAGTTGCACAACTGAGCAGCATTTAATATGACAAAAAAGACAATTTTTCTTCGTCACCTCGAACCTCTAATATACTTTTTTCTCAATTTCAAGTTTAACACAATTTTATGAATAAAGTGGCCATACTTATGCCATTGAATTAATTATCACAATTGTAAAAACTTATTGTTAAAGAACTGAGCAAACTTTAATATGACAAAATATAGAATTTTTTATTCTATATTTTGAACCTAAAATATATTTTTTTCTTATTTTCAAGCTCAGGACAATTTTGTATTATAAAGTGGTCATATTTTTGCCACTGAAACAGGTGTCAAAAGGTTACATTATTGCAACTTACTGTTCTAGAACCGATCAAAATTTGGTCGCTTAAAAAACATGAAGTATTTTTTTATAACCTCACATTGTGATGTCGTTACGCGTCCATTATTTATATTTACTGTTTACGTTATCCGTCAATCAATTTATGTTTACCGAAAGGTTATGTTACCCGTCAACAATTTTCAACTAAAGCCCCCGAACTATGAGCATTGTCACGCTGATGAGTGCTGCCACCTGCCGTGAGTTTTTTGAACAGGACAATCGACGAAGCGTCCCAAATCAAATCAAGAAAAATTGATGGAAATATTAACATTTATTGAATTTTAATTTAAACGCCTTACTCAACCAAATTTTTGACGCACAAACTGATTCAAGGGTAATGAAACAAATTGATAGGTGTAAATAACCAATCAATTTCTTTCATTCCAAGAAAAATAACTCACTTCGAAAGTTTCGACAACTGCCTCTCCGTTGCCATTGCTGTAAATACTAGCGTGTAGTACGTCGCCGCTGCGCAATCTTGTCGGCGACGTACTAAACGTACGTCTTGATTGTATCTCAAATATCTAGAAAATGACGAATTTGATGCATCAATTGATTAAAAGTACCAATTTTTAGCAGTATGAAATGAAAAGCAGTTCACTTCCTCGGCAATGCAAACGTTATCTTAAAAATAACCCACCTGAAAAATGTTGCCGTATTGAAAAAACAATGACTTTTCTCTTGAAAAAAGAAAAAGTCAAGTTCGAGTTGTTCTCGAATTTTTTATTAGTTATTCAAATTCACAATTTAATGTTCAAAAGTTACAATATATTAATTACATGATAACGACTCAGCTGAAAAAGTCCATTTGGACTTCAAGAATAGCAGAACAAAATAGATTTTAGCCAATGTTTTTTCAATCAACCAAATACCATTTTGGTCTGGACATTCTGGAAATCCATTTGGGGTTTTTCAGCTGCGGGCAATGCAGTTATAGTTGAATAAATGTTTTTGCAAACAAAAATATGTATACACTTCTTTATTTTAAGCTATTTTTCAAAAACATTTTTTATGGAATAATTATTATTGTTTAATCGTCTTTCAATTTCGAGTCATTTAAAATGTAGTTTTTTAGAACATTATTGCTTATTGCATAAACAAAATATGCATTAAAGTCGATGGATTTAATCTTTGTTCTGTTCGGGACCGATTCGCAAAAGCAAATCGATAAAAAAAATCTAAACGAACAATATAATTGCAAAGCAGATTTACAATAAAGAATTTTTGCACGTTATAATACGCATACTAAATTCATTACAATATGCAAGATTGTACTAACATTAATTTAACTGGTCACCCGCGCCGGTTTGAAACGACTGGATTGCGTCTGGATGACATCTGGAAAATCGTCTGGACAACTGCTGGAATTTATCTGGACATCGTCTGGAATACCATCTGGATAACGTCTGGAAAATGAGCGTTTCCAGACGTCATCCAGACGTTTCGTTCGTCTGGATGGAAATGCAAATTCATGATCCAGAAGTCATCCAGACGATTAAAACGTCTGGATGAAATGTCCGAACGACGCCGCCACACGTTCCAGACGTCATCCAGACGATTTATTCGTCTGGATGGAAACGCAGATACATGATCCAGATGTCATCCAGACGTTTTATTCGTCTGGATATTGTTTGGACAGGAACTTCCAGACGATTGAAATAGCCTGGATATTGTCTAGACAAGAAATTCCAGACGTTCGAAATCGTCTGGACATTGTCTGGACAGAAACGACACGCCACACCTCGGCGAAACGAGTCTTGCGTCACACCTCGGGGTCACGAGTTCGAATCTCACTGAAGGTTAAAATTTTTTCAGTGAATAAAATAATGAGTTTAATAAGTTAATAAATTTGAATAATTTAAAGAATTTTTTTATGTTTTTATGAATTTTTATTAATAAATAATTTTATAAATAAATAACGACTGGATGATGTGGCGGGTCGTTTCTGTCCAGACAATGTCCAGACGATTTCGAACATATGGAATTTCTTGTTCAGACAATATCCAAGCGATTTCAAATGTCTGGAAGTTCCTGTCCAAACAATATCCAGACGAATAAAACGTCTGGATGACGTCTGGATCATGTATCTGCGATTCCATACAGACGAATAAATCGTCTGGATGACGTCTGGAACGTGTGGCGGCGTCGTTCGGACGTTTCATCCAGACGTATTGATCGTCTGGATGACTTCTGGATCATGAATTTTCATTTCCATCCAGACGAATAAAACGTCTGGATGACGTTTGGAAACGCTCATTTTCCAGACGTTATACATATGGTGTTCCAGACGATGTCCAGATAAATTCCAGCAGTTGTCCAGACGAGTTTCCAGACGTCATCCAGACGCAATCCAGTCATTCCAACCCACGTGGGCACGTATGGAGCATATAAGTTTAAGTATTGTAAAGGTCCATTAATTTGTCTTCAAAACGTAAAAAAATAACAATTTTTTGGTGCGATTTCTACCGAGAAAATTTGAAAATTGCAAAAAAAACACTTTTTTGAATGTGACCATAATTTTGTCATTATTCGACGGAATTTAATTTTTTTTATTCTGAAGAGAACTGAATAAACTTTAATATCTTTAGTACAAACAATAAAGTTAAAGAGTAATTTCTTATCTGTATACAAACGTGGAAAAATTTTCTACATTAGTGCAACGTATTTCTTAAGTGGCACCCGAAAGAGTTAAATAAAGCCAAATCGACTGAAAATTTTGTTATTTAACAAACCTGTTATAAATGCGGGAATATGCGAATCGTGGAATATTAATCGTCCACTGAGAGACGATTGCCTACGATTCTACAAATCTAAACGAGCGTGAGTTTCACTATACAGTTTGCAGTGGAGTGTTCGCAGACTCGAACATTATGCCATCTGAGATCTTTCCACGGGAAAACTAGTTTTCGCGTGGAATCGAATAAATATGTAAAGGGACTTTTACTTCCAGGATTTGATGACAATTCGCAGCAGGAATCGAGTAATAATAATAATGTATACAAGAATAATATAGGGTGTGTAATAATAATAATAACATATAACTTGATTATAAAACAATTATTATTTAGTTTAATTAACAAGAAAAAACTGTTAGCATATACATTTTTACTTGTTATTAATCATCTGGTTAACCAGTTCCCATTTTTCCACGAGGAAAGGTGTGGAAGGATGATTATTCATCGGATCAAGATTCAAGGCGCCATTTTGATCCCGGGTTATTGTTCCTGGACAATTATGACTTCGCCATTTTAAACAGCGGTATATTATGTTACCGCTGCGGTGGTCCTCCACATATCCATAATTGTTCAGGGCAAAGATAAATCCACGTCTTGTTCTAATTTGGACGAGCTCGCGGTTGATCTGTAAAAAAAAAACAAATTGTATTTCCTGGCGATAAAAATTATGTATTTCTCCGACCAGCCCGTGGTCGAGGAAATACTTTGATATAATATTAAAAATATAAATAATCATTCAAACGGGCCGAATGGAAAGTTCCATTAAATTCGGCCATTTTGTATTTTGGAATATTAAAAATATTTTATATAAAAATATTAAAAAATTTTACTTAAATTTTTAATTACAGCATTTTCCGCATTACGAATCTACCGCATTATATAAACAAGAAAAAAATAAGAAACAAATTTTTATAATTGATAACGAAACTGGTATTGAAAAATAAAATTGCATAAATATGAAATTCACACGAAATTTAAAAAAAAATTTCAATAAAAGAAATAATTAAAATTGCTTTTTTTATTTATCAAATTGAATTTATCAAACTTACCTTGTTGATTTTCTTAATTAAAAATTGCCACCTTTACACACAATCCACGATCCACAAACAATGTCCGTTATTTTGGACTGCTTCTTCTTCACCACTGCTGATCCAGTGTTACCACATAGATGCCAGTATTGACGTTGGATTCCCCAGACCCTTTATGGGGAATTTTAATTTATAAGCAATACTGTTAATATGTTTTCCTTCGCGACCTCTCCTAAAGGTCTAGTGAATAAAATATTGTATGAAGCCGAGATAAAAAAATCATAATATGAAAGTGACAAAGTTTTTGGTTCGCAAATTGATAAATAAAACAGTTCCGAATTAATTTTGTTTTAACTTCATAATTTATTATCGTTATTACATATTATTTTTCGATTTAGACGTAATACACATTTCTAATATTTTAAAAGACAATATATTAATATAATATTTACATTTTACTATAAATATAATAATATTTTCGAATGTAGGGCAAGGCGAGACATGTTTTTTCATTCGTGACCCGTCCCCCGACATAAAAAACATCGTTTCTCGCTCGGGCTCAAAATCAGCGCCCTTGATATAAAATCTACTAGTTTAAAATTCAAGCTCGCAATTAACTAAATCAACTATATATTAACTGTTTAACTTGACATTTGGATAAATTACTATATGTATGGACTTTTCATTTCAAGATTTGAGGGGAGAAAAATCAGTATTCTACTATTACTAGCAGGAATCATAATATAATGTAAATAATACTCTATAATAATATAGCGGGTGTGTAATGACAATAACAAATAACTTGATTATAAAACAATAATAATTCAATTTAATACAAATTTAATTTTGTTTTCACAGCTCTTGCAAATGTTATGCAAAATAAAATTATTTGTTGTAATAAAATTTTCTTTATATTCATCATTATATATAAAATCACCTTCATATTGTGATTGTTAAAAAATTATGTCGTTAAAGATATATATATATATCCCTATAAAGACGGCATAATTTTATTTCTATGTCCGCCAAAAATAATATTCCTATAACATTTATATATTATTATTGATAAAAAATAATATTCAGAAGATATTATTTTGACATGATTTAAAACATGTATATATATTATAATAAGCTAAAAATATAACAAAATTGTATTATTTTTTTTACACTTTTATTCAATATTTCAGGCCGGGACCAAAACGAACAGAGTAAAAATGAACACCGTTAGAAATGAACACGGTAAAAATGAACACGTCGAGTAGTTTGTGAATATAACCACTTGTGAAAACGAACACCGAAGAAAATGAACACCGGGAAAAATGAACACGAATATGACACGAGAACCCCTGAAAGAGGATAGCCAACGGAAGAAAAATAAATGTAAAATCACTAAATAAAAACGAAACACACCTCTCTTTTGTTACTAAGTCATCTAGAAGTTACTATGAACCCTAACAGATGGCGGGATGTGTTATGAAGAAGCTAGCTTTTTGTTGCAATCGTTTGTAGGTTATATTATTCCCGTGGACGACAATTAACCACATAACCTACGAGAGTGAGATTGAAATTATGATAAAAAATGGAAAGATTAACACGTATAGAGTCAGCAAAAGGATTTCTTTATGCGTACAAAGATTTTTCGTATACGAGAGACTTCAGCAACCCACATAATTATTATTGTTCAAAAAGAGTGAGCGAAAATTGTGATGTCTCATTGAAGGAAGATGATGGAATTATAACTGTTATCAGTTCAAGAAGTATGACCGTGCATGATGGTCATACGCACCCGAAAATTCCTTATTATGTTGAAAGACATCATCTCATTGAAGAGATGAAAACATTAGCCAGGACAACGGTTACGCCAATGTACGAAATCTTCAAAAATGTTTGTCGCAAGTATGTTTATTTTTTGTTATTACTCAATAATGAGTTAATTTGTCATCAGTCAACTACAGTTTTATTTTTACCAAAGCGGAAGGAAAAATTGATCAATTTTCTTTTCAATTATACATATTTGTATGACACTGCTATGCTTTTCTGAAAGAAAATGGTTTTAAATAAGACATTGGGTCGGATGTATCATTTTTAATGAAAATAATTTTATTTCAGGAAACCTGCTGCTGCAATTTATTTAAGTTACAATTCTGTCAGAACAACATTGTTCAATGAGCGTACAAAAGAGTTGCCTCCAATTCCGCAAACTCTTAATGATTTAAGTGTAATTTTAGAACAATCACAGAGGTACCAAAACATGTACATAGCTTCTGTTTTTTCTGAGGATGCAGCAGCTGTTATATTCGGAGCCCAAGAATTGATTGCAGCCTTAGAAAGTAGTCATGATGTTTCAGCTGATGGAACTTTTGAAGTAAGCAAAAAATTAAGTTTTGTAACTTATTTTCATTTGTAACAACAACAAAAAATGAATGCTTTAAATTATTATTATTATTAGAGAAGAAAAACATTTTGGAATTAATTTTAACAATTCTTATATGTCTTCGCTGAGGGTCGTTATAATAAAAATGTGCAAGTTTATATTTTCATTTAACACTAAAAGCCGGAGGCAACAAGATTTCCCCAACCTTTCTGTTTAATACATAGCATCTATAATACCTTTGTCTTTAAAATGCTCTGGCATTTTTTTTTTTTTAACTCTTTATTCATGAGACTGTTTTTTACAATAGTAGTTACTTTTCTTTCAATTTCATTGTTATATCATTAATAGTAAATTGCACATGATAACAAATGTTACGCACTTTCATTTAATTAATACTTATAAATTTTAAGGTCTGTCCCAATGTGCCAACAACAAGCCAGTTTTACACAATACATTTTTCATGTGGAGAACACGTATGTATCGTTAATTACTAAAGACGCTCTTTTGTAATACACTCCAATATCTGTTAATACAACAATAAGGGAACACAGTTTCCATGCACACAACGTTATATTTTGTATTTGATATTTACAACATATTAAATATGAAACACATTTGCATAAATATATCGCTGTTATCAAAGAAACAAATTTTAAATCGTATGAATATTTTTTTTCATTCATTTTTAAACTACGTCTTTAAAAAAATACCACAAGTTGTTGCATGAACATGTGGAGCTTTGTTGCGTAAAGAGAGCATTTGCTTCAAGGAAAGTTGCAAGAACCCATATTCTAGTGTAATACAATATTGATAATTCGAAATTAAAGATTGTAGTTTCTTATTTTTGCAATCGTTCAATTTAACTTATTCATGAATTTTATTTCCAGAGAACTGCTGCGGTTTTCTGCTTAATGAACCGACGAACAAAATATATTTATTCTGCTATTTGGCAAGCGTTAAAGGAACGCATCCCCAATCTAAAACCTACAACTTTTACTAGTGATTTTGAAAGTGCCGCTGTAGCTGCAGTTCGCCAACACTTTCCACAAACAAGAATAGTGGGATGTTGGTTTCACTATATAAAAGTAATAACAATTTCATTACTTAAAATTAAATAATTTATGATTCTGGTTGTTAAATATTTATTAGCTTTAAAATACAGCAGAACTGAAACGTCATTATTCCGTCTTTGTTACTCTGCATTGAGCCAATTATATAAATTGTTTGAATACATATCTTTAAAATGGCATCGAAACCATTTGCTTTCATATAATTTTACGAATACAAAAATTTTTTGTCGCCAGTTTTTAACAAGTATTTTTCGAACATTTCTACAGGCTATCTGTTCACGATGGAGAGACCTCGGTTTGATGGGTTTGGATTCTAAACTACTGGACATGTGTATTGCAATACCGCTGTTACCACGTCATATGTTTGGTGAAGCTCGACAGGCCATTCAAAGTACAGCAAGGGAATACCGCAATCCTAACGTGACTACGTTTATAAATTATATGGTAAACACTTGGATAAATAATCCACGTATTATAAGTGTCTTTGGCGTTGGAGATAGGACGAACAACAAGATTGAAAATTTTAATGCCAGAGCTACACAACAGCTTGGCAAATGCAGCAATTCCATTTGGTCTTTATTGGGTATAATATACAAGTTATATTAAATGAGTGTATATAAAAAAGCAACCCTGACAAGTTGATGTTATAACTTTTTCTTTCAATTCGCACTATAGCTTATTACATAACATGTAACATGGCGCGAGAGCGCCATAAAGGTTGCAAATTGTCATGCCACAAAAGTAATGATACGAAATATATAATAAAACTTGACGTAACTAAGTATTCGTTTTTACAGATAACTTAAACAATCTGATAGAAGACGAATTGCTTGATTATAATAGAGTTCAACAGGGTCTTAGTGTTAGGCGACCGCAAAGTCAAAATATAATCGAACGAAACACTGTTATTGCCAGCCAACAAGCTAATTTGATGAGCGGAAGGTAATGTTATCCTTAAAAGACTTTTATGACAACAATTATCAATAAATTGTATTAACTTTCACAATTACTAATAAACTAATTGTTTACAGTTTAACTGTTATGGGTTTTTTGATATCCATGCGAATGACCAATGCGAAATGTCGCAATAAAGCAATTAAAAACAAAATTTCAATCAACGACGAAAGCTGTGTTGGCCTAATGGACGAGACGCAGATATTGCAAGGTAATTTTAAAAAATGAAAGCAACACGATCAAGGGCTTTTGAGTACATCAATTCCAAAAGTTGAATGTCATATTGGGATCTGACATGTGGGCGGAGTTTTGAAAAAAATGGCGACTTTAGTAGTACTTGGAACATTGATTCAAAATGTACGTCTAACAAGAGCAATTTTAATGTTTAGTTTTTTTGGAAGAATGAATTAAGTCACTCAATATACTGTTTTTACAGTGTAGTTTTGTTTAAATCGATATTATTTTTAAAAAAAAGGACTACTATAGTAGTTCGATCTAGATGGCGTTTGGTCAATGTCAGATCCCAATAGTTGTTATTCTTTTTCAACCATTACTTTTTCATAATTGTAATAAATAAGTAAAAGCTGATGCTCTCATTTTGTATTTAAATATAAATCAAATTAATAGCTATGGTTGCGTCTTTTTCGAATTATTTAAGCCAAAAAGATAGTTTAAAAAAATTTTTACTAATGTAAAATGGAATTAATTTTTGTTTAAATTGCTAAATCTATTTTTTCATTAAGTTTTAATTGATAACTTTCGTTTTATTTTATTTACAATTTATTTATAAAATTAAAATAATGTTAATTGATTTGACGTAAAATTTTAGATTCACATTCTGTTGCAGAAGAATTGAGACACCAAAGGAGACGCGGAAGAGTCGCAGCAGCCGCGGCACCCTATTCGTCTTGCGAACGTGGCTTGAGAAACGTTCATCGAGTTCGTGACGTTGCCAACAATGTGGGACAATCCCAAGAAGGGCTCCTCGATGAGGTTGTTGCAGTTGTTCTAGAGAGATTGTACAGAAATCCACAAAATGCGCTGCCTTCACTTGGCACATGTGCCAATTGCGGTACAGGAATTGCAACGGAGGCTTTCTATCCATGTGGTCATAGGAGGGTCTGCGTCACTTGCAAACCTACATTGAACAATCAATTGATAAAAATTTGTCCAGTCTGCAGAAGGCCTTTCACAGAAATAATAACGATTAATGATTAACTTTCATGAGCTGTATACAAACGTAAGGATATAAAGTATATTGTATTGGTTCGTTATTCAATTGTATTCGGGAAGGAACAAAATTATAATACAATATGTCCCCTTTTTCAATACTTTTTTCTTATACCATCAATGTATTTTTAAGCAATAGTGACTCTATATTGTAAACTGGTTGCTTGAAAAATTTTTTATACAAAATTTCATCAAATTCTCTTCGCATAGCTTATCATATGATAGAAGTACCTTAAAGGAAGATTTTAAAATTCAAAAATGCGTTTTTTTATACCGATTTAATGTAATTACAATTCTACTTTAAATTTGTTTATTAATTAATATTATATTTAATTCAGTTATTTGTGAAAATAAAATTTTGTTGTGGAAAAATCGCGAACTGAGAAAACAAGCTAACATTTATGCTGCATTTGTTTTGGTAATTTCAGCAAAATGGTCAACGCCCTTGAATCAGCCATTGAAAGGATCGTCGAACTTGTGTGATTTATGAAAAAGCGCTAAAATTTGAAGGAAGTAAACAAGTGAAAGTAAAAGGCAAAGAGACCAATATTATGGAAAAATAAGCTGAAATGTTTACTTCGAAGGCTAGCTTCAAAACCGCGCTGAGTTTGCTGAGCAATAATCAGGAGTATGAACGTATACTACTCAAGAACAGGCTGCACCGCACCTTTCAATCAGTACTAGCCGAACTACAACACACGAGTCGGTTGAACAATCAGGGGTACTTGAGAGGAATACCCCACGAGAAAAATTTCTCTAATGGTATTTACTTTTTTTTACTATCATTTTGTTAAATTAATAATTAAATATTTATTATTTCTTCTGTTCAATTTAAAACTAATACATTAATTTATTCATGCCCAGGACCGGCTGCTGTACATTGTCTGCAGTCAGAGTTGGGACGCCATGGGTCCGCACTACTGGATCAAGCAGTGAATAAAACTGCTCATCGTGACTGCTAAGACGCAGAGTAAAATACAGATGGCGAACCAGGATACTCTCCTGCCCAGCTTGTCTTATATAATGATCTGTTCGGAGAATAAGGAGCAGAGGCGATTCATGGAGCAGGCGACGATGAAACAAGACACGGACGAAATCGCGGGCGAACTGAAGGAGAGCTCTGACTTCAACATATCTAACATCGACGTGATAACGGGACCTAACGAGAGCTTCTGCGAGAACCAGCTGACGTTCTCGAAACTGACCGCCAAGCAAGGTCGGTTCCTGGAGGAGATGAAGAAGATCAAAACCGACCAGTTCCTGAACGCCACCGTCCAGCTGTGCCACATGGACACGAGTTTGGTGGAGAGTTTCTGGCTAGACCTGTTCCCAAGACTGTTGTACATTGTGGACGAGCACCAGCAGACCGTTCTGACGCGGGAAATCGTACCGTTCGTGTGCAATGGGATACACGTTGTACGGAAAGATTGCCACCAAAGTGCCGTTGCGACGTTTGTCGAAGCTCTGGCTCATTGCAAGCCCCCTGTTCCTATGAGACCTGCTTTGATGAAGTACCTCGGAAAGTCGCACAATTTGTGGCACTACAAGAGAGCTAGCTATACTTCAACAAAATGAAAATGAAAATGAAAATAATTACGTTTTTCAGAGCACCTTAAATGCAATGCAGCAACACCTCTCCGTTGCCAAACGTTACTTGGAACCCCTGCTCCAAGTAAAACAAATTAAAACTACAATTCAACTCGTACAATCACATGTTTGCCAAATCTTCTTATCTGTGCGATATTTTACGAATGTTCAACTCTTTTTCCCCACGTCTTTGAGCTATCAGCATGGGACCAACGTATAGACTTACGATCACGAGCACCGTTTAGTCAACATTTACCAATGTATCCAGTACCATAATACCAATGTACCCCACGCCAGAATGTCCATCGGAAATGTCAAATCAAATGTACAGTACCAATCACACTAATACAACAATTATTAACGCAATTCACAAAAATAATAATATGTTGGTCTGCTACGCGCGAAAGTGCCATTTTTTCGCCAAGTCTTACTCCACAGTGCTTTTTCTTACCTTGATATATAATTGTATATGTTTTGTGTCAAATAAATATTTTTGATTTAAAAATAAAGTGAGCTTTTATATGCGATTTGTTAGTTTTTTTACTTACTTTGAAAAATTTCTACTTTCAATGTCCAACAAAATCTTCTCTTCCGTGTGTATTGTGATAACAAAAGTACTTTTAGATTTTCTTTAATGAAAATATATACATTTTTCTGAAAAATGAATATAAGATTTATATTTGACTACAGAATAAACAAAAGTATTAAATATTAATTAACTTATGCAAAAAGTTTTCTATTTTATGTTAGGTGTAAATTATTAATAGTGTACGCGCATAGAGATTCATGAAAAAGATAAGGAAATATATGATATCACAAAAGATTCAATTATTTTATAAAAATAATGTTTATTCTTAATAAAATTCAGTTGAACACAAAGTACAAACATCTTAAAACTATAAAATTTTTGGCAAATCAGCTGATACCTAACGCGATTATCATTTGTTAACTCTTGATTTTTTTTAATAAAATTGTTATTTCTAATTTTCTTTATCTCACGCATTACATTGGTCTTGCAAATAGCATATCAAACGAACGATGGTTAAAATAGTTATATTATAACAGTAATAGAAATGTTTCTGACATTACGAAAACTAAGATAACTTCTACAGTGTTGATTCCTTCAAATTGTTCAGTTGTAAAAATTAAGCATCGAAAATATTTATAATGTCAGAAAAATCTGCGCGACACAATGGACAAGTGTGGTTCATTTGTGTTTTCAATACGTCAGCGCAAGTAGCACAAACAATTCTGTGTCCACATGGGATGATGGCAAGTCTCTTCTAAACAAATAAGGCAAACTCCTCTTCCGTTTGCTTCCTGCATCACTGGTGGCGCATTCAGTTCTTGATCGTCATTACGATCCCGTCTTGCTCTTCTTGCTCTGCGGTTGACAGGTTCATCGACTATTTCATCTGGACAAGAAAATTTGCATTTGCTTTATAAACTGTTTTAAATTAAATTATCTTTTACTTTACCTTTTAAAGATTCTTATTAATAACTTACTCCTTTAAGGTGATTCTGGAATCTCACCTCAGCCTTACCAGCCCCCAAAGTTACTGTGCAATGAATTAAAGTTTGTTTTGCAAATAAATTACATCACACTATTCCTTGAATGTTAGAGAATAGCGTGATATATTTTTCTTTATTTCAACAAAAGTAATCTTATCACGTAATAACTTGGGGCGTTTTTGAAATGAGGAGGGACTGCAGAATTACTTTAAATCATGTCAATATTTGTTTAAAAATAGTTACTATTCCATGTTTTATAAATTATCATTGTTAA
>JABFPQ010000185.1:0-14250 GCA_022817265.1 Masnerella sp. ZL-2020
TTTGAAACATAATTTCTCTTAAAAAAATTTTAATGTAAGACATTGATAATGAATAAATATAACATATCTTATATCTATTTAACGTTTGTTTATATTAGATACTAGCAATTTTAAAACGTTTACTACTAATTAAATATTGACTAAGATTTACATGCTGATGATTTTGCGGCAACAATTAAAAATAAACTCTTTAACATATAAAGTATTTCTAAATTATCAATATTGATTAAAATACCAATTGTTGGAAAACTTAATTGTTTGTTTATTATAGAATACTGAGATTTATTGTTTCAAACTCGTTAGTTTTGTAATGTCTATTTATATCTTATTGTTTTAAATTTCTTTATGCTTACACTTTTAGTAGAAACAAAAATTGGTTTTGGATCCACAAACCATATAAAAACTTCACTACATAGAGGTGTTGTAAAAAAACCCATATAAGTATAAAAAGGATCTTGCAATCGTGCTTTCAAATTGTCCAGACTAATAGTAGGCATATCCACTCATTCGCCAAGATAAACATTTTGCCAGCAAGCCATATTCACTTTCAAAGGACTGTGTATTTACCAAAACTAATTGCAGGACATAACAAATAAATAATATTGCCTAGGTTTTAATATACTTTATTTCCATGTGAAATAAAAGTGCTTTGTTGGAAATTTTATATAAGCAAAAATAAGTCAATTTTAATAATAATTAATTTATATTTTCTTCAGATATATATAATTTCCTGTCTTTGACGTAGTATGGTAATTTTATAAGCATTCTTTAGTTTTTGATTTTTAGATTAACAATTAGACTTGAATCAATTATATGAAAAAACTAAAAACACCTAACCTTCAATGCCCTCACGTTTATATAAATAAAATGCTTAAATCTGTATTACAATCTATTTTATCAATGAACTATTACACAAATTTTGGCTTACTGATAACTTTATTTTTGAAACGCATGAAATTTATAAAACTAAAATCATAAAATTGTTTTACATAATATTTGTAGAAATCTAAAACGTAAATAATATAAATTCATATGAATAATAATTGCATACAATATGGACTTTATATTTTAAGTGTATTATAAATTTTTATATTGACACTATCAGAGTTTATCGAAAAAATTAGACATCTAATAATTGAGAATTGTGAATATAAATTGAAATGATATAAAACTATTGATGAAAAGATAAGAAAAATTAATTAATTTAAAATAATATTCATACGAATCAGTAAACTGGCAAGTTAGTAATGTTACATTTGAATATGCCATAAATATAATCTTTTATTTTTTCAATAAAAATTGTGTTCTATGATATTTTTTGTAAATAAACTAAACAAATTATAAATATGATAAACAATCTAAAGGAATATTTAGTAGCAGCCTCTGTCTTTTATAAGTAAGATCATTTAAATATTATGATAATATTATAATATGTTATAACTCAAATCTCATCAACATTTGGCATGAAATTGAGAACTTTGTCTCATTTTATAAGATTTTATAATATTTGGGCTTGGCTTGGTGCGTGGAAGCGACATTATTTTGATACGATTACGCAACAAATATGAGTCATACTGAGCTATTACACCGTACTGAAAAATACTTATAAAAATATTTTACAATAAAATAATTCTTTTTTAATTAATCATACAAATGCTTGTTAAGGAATATTTTAATGATCAATCGAAAGCAAGCGCCGATAAATTAAATACTTATTAATAAAGAATTGTTATCTAATTCTCTGAAAATTTGTTCGTGTTTGGTCAATCATTCAAGCATTATCTTTAAGTATGACAAAGACTTCCGGTTGCTAACGGTTCATAAGCGATTGTATGTTTTGAGTGAAAGAAAATAAGGGAATGCAAGGGAGTTGACCAACTGAGGAAGAAAAAGGAATATTGGGAGGAATTAAATTTTAAGATTAACTGTAGCTAAGACATAAGTGTTGAACCGAGCGAGTGTATGGGGCATAGGAACGTTATGGGGCAGGAGCAGTGAAGTCCCGCGAAACAAAAAAGTCACAGGGAAGTTAGAAAAGAGAAAGAAGGAGGAGAGTTGGATTCTTAAGGGGATACCTTAGGCCCAATTACAAAACAAAAACGAGTTTAGTTTCACAGCTCAAAGTTATGCATTACATTTAACGAAAATGAACCCAACCACTCTTTGATAGTAAACAAATGTTTGGAACAATTTTCTTCAAATTGTTTTCACAAGTTTGGACTGAGCAACTAGACTCGTTTTTCGGAAATCGCCTGATTGAAGAATCCCCTTAAGAAAGCGGATAGTATGAATATAAAGAATGGATGACAGAGAGATCAAGAGAAGAAATACAGAAGGGGTGGGAGGAGAGTAAGTAAATGAGGGAAAAATATAATTGAGAAAAAATTTAAAAAAAATGAAATTGAGTTGGATAGGTTAGTTGAGTCACTAGATGCGGGCATGAGGGTTATGAAAAAATGGTTAAATGGGGAGAAAGAGGATAGGGAGAGGGTAATGGGCAAGTTGAGGAAATAGTGTACGGACAGAAGAGTTGGGAAGCCTGGGGCATGTTAACACACTCTTTACATACTAGTCGAAAGAAATTCAGAGATTTTTTATAATTTAAGTACACTAGACACAATCATAAGGGTTTAGGTTTATTTGGAACTATGAACAATTAACTTAATAAAGCGGCGTACACATAAAAAATCACCTTCCAGAGATACTGCAGTGACTAATAAATGTATGAGACAAATAAGCTACAATGAGCCGTACAAGGGTTAATTCGGTAATCATAAATTATATTCTTAAATTTTAGAATTTTGATTTTTTTATAGAATTGTATACATTCAATCTCTCTAGTTAACGTACTTACTTTATTAGTTTACATATTTGGTATAGCGAGGTACTTAGCAAAGTAAGTATGTTCGAGGGGTAAAGAATGGCAGGTGATAGCAGTCTAAAATAGACGAACGAACTTTAGAATAAGCTGTAGGAAAAATGGGTAAGAAAGAATAATGATTGCTGATTATGGGGAGGGAAGAGTAAGAAAGACGGAGACAAAAACGGGAGATTGACTATCTCAGAGAGATTCGTCCATATAGATATAGAAAATAATAATTTGGATAGAAGATAAGAGATGGGAGCGGGAAAAAATCAAGACGAAGGTAGCTTTCTCATTCAGATCTCACTGAATAAGGAAACTGAGTGGAGTAGTCAGAATGAGGGAGGATAATAGAAGAAAAGAGGGTAATGAGAAGGGGAGGGGGTAATTAGATGTATTTGGGGAAAGAAACATACCTACAAAGATATTTTAGAGGAAAAAAGGCAAGGGTTAATAAGGGTTAAATAAAAATGTTAGTTTTCAAGAAAGAAAAAGAAAGAAGATATTAACGAGAAAGATAAGGATATAGGTATGGGAGAGCAAGGATAAAGACAGCGAGACAAGAAATGGGAAATATATGGGGAATTTCGAAACCAGATTAGGAGGAAAAGCGAGGTGTAAGAAGATGTTGCAGAAGCGATGGTAAAAAGCATAAAGATAGGTCAGGGGAATAGGGAGGGAAAGAATGGAAAGAAGAAGAAAAGTCGAAAGAGAGGTACAGGAGATCTTATATTCTAGGACTCTAAAGGAGATCAAATGAGACAAAACCAAGACAAGGATAGTTTTCATTTCCATTGTAAGGAAAAGGTGGTTTTGATATTCGAAAAAAGGTGTCAGGAAGAGGATGTAGAAGATGTGTGACCGATAAAGTTGGGAAGGGTAAGGTAAACGGAAAGAAAATCATCCGAGAAGATGGATTCTTCAGGATGGAAGCTAGAAAAAGAAGGGCAAGCTCGGAGCATAGAGAGGTGGTGAAAAGATTACTTCATTGAAAACGTATCAAGGTATTTGGAAGAGGGACGGGATACAAGATGCAGATAAGCGTGGTAGCATAGTTAACCGTCCTTGGGTCAACCTGGGTCATTTTTGTCCTAGAGTTTTTCCATTTTTCTAAATTTTCGCTTTTTTGTTGGATACATTGTTTGGAATAGTAATAACAATATTATAATTATCATTACATTTTAGTAGAATAAATTATTTATCAGACATAAAAATATAATGGAATGTTTTTATAATTGTTTTTAGATTATTATACATAAGTAAAAATAGCTTCGGGCAAAAATGACCCAGGTTGACCCTATTTCATGGTAAAAAAAACGTTGACCCGAGGACGGTTAATTGATAGCTTTGGGAGGGCTAAAAGGTATTGGGAGAAGCAAGAAGTTAGACTTTGTAGGCTTTGAAAGGAGGAAAAAGATAGTTTGCTTTATGTGGGTTTTTGGTGTAGGGAGACAAAAGAAAAGTAAAACGGGGTGTGATGAATGTGTCGAGGGAAAGCGTGGCCTATAGGTGGGTTGAAAGTTTATGTCATCAGAGGGAGAAAAAGGGAGAGTCTAAAAAAAACTATTGAAATGTTTCGAATGAATGAGAAGAACCGTTAGGATCCGGTAAGTCCCTCCGCTGATCTATATGTTAGGGTCAATCGAAAAGTGTCTTATAGTGGAGTAAGAGTGTTAACCAGAGAGATAAAGGGAGTGAAATGGGATAAAAAATATCAAGTTGTTAAATATATTTTTAATAATACTATTTTTAATTACGCAGGAAGAGAAACAAAACTTCCAGTAGCTCACAGGAGGTAAGTGACTTAGGTGTACAAGATGAAGTGCTTTTTACCCCAGTTACAGAAATACCTGAATCAGAAAATGAATTGATGGATGTTGACAGTAACATCAGTAGTGTCATCGTCAATACAAAAATTACGGAATCTACTTTGGACACTTGTTTACCAATTGACATGGAAAATACAGACGTGATCTTAGGAGATCAATTATATAGGGGTGACGGAAGTGAGGATATGGAAGTGGATCAATCAAGTAATAGTGTCACCACTGACATTGTTCAACAAGCAACGAGTTCAGCTAACCAGCTACTTGAAACTGAAGATATCAGAACTGAAAGGCAAGATGTAGAAGATAATTCGAGCGATGATCTCCCGGATCTTATTGTAGAAAAGGAAGATAAAACCCAAAATGACACAAATAGTTCTTCAAGTCGCTGTATAGTTGACTGGGATTTCGTTTTTGAAGAACTACATAGAACATTCGATAACCATGCAGTAGGCATTGAATGTTCATTTAAAAATTGGAAAGTTGTAAAGAAACATCGTAAAGGATTGTTGACGCAGTTCTTTGTAAAATGCGAAATGTGCAACTATCAAGATAATTTTTGGTCTGAACTTATTGATGAAAATAAAATGGATATCAATGTTGCTGCTGTATCCGGAACAATTACGACAGGAATTGGATTCGCACAGTTGGAAGAAATATGTGCAGCCATGAACATAAGTTGTATGTCATCAACTTCTTACAGAAAATACAGGGAAACTGTAATTGATGATTTCGAAACTATAGCTTTAAATTCAATGAAAGAAGCTGCAGAAGAGGAGAAAAGGTTGGCTATTGAAAAGGGCGATCTTGTGAATGGTATTCCTTATATATCTGTTATAGCTGATGGTGAATGGTCCAAGAGATCGTACGGTCATAGTTTCGATGCCTTGTCAGGGGTAGGTGCAATTTTGGGTTATCGCACACGCAAAGTCCTGTATATAGGTATACGAAATAAATATTGTGCCTTGTGCGACTATTATACGAGAAAAGGACAAGAGCCAAGAAATCACAAATGTTATAAAAATTTTGATTCCAATATCAGTTCAAGTAAGATGGAAAGTGAAGCTATAGCAGCGGGATTCCAGTGCAGTATTGAAATGCACGGTTTAGTTTACAAGACTCTAATTGCTGACAATGACAGCAATGTATTTAAAACCATTATAGATAGCAACCCATATGATGCATTGGACATTAGCGTCGAAAAAATTGAGTGCACAAACCATTTACTGCGCAATTTATGCAAAAAACTTCGAGCAATTTCCCAAATCACGCAACCTAAGGGTCAAAGGAATCCAGAATTCTTACAACTACGTAAAAAAGTTACGGAAAACGTATTTGGAATAAGAGAAGAAGTAGTCAATGCCGTGGCGCGTAGAACGGTTGGAGAAGAAATTACTCATGCCGTAGCTGCAGAATTGCGAAAAGATATTATGAATATTCCACGACATGTATTTGGGGAGCACAAATTTTGCCAAGAGCGTGGTTTGAACTGCAATTCACCAGATAACAACGACAGCATTGAAAAAGAAAATTACATTCCTTTGCTAGAAAAGCACGGTCTTCTAGATAAAGTTGAAAAAGCAGTTTTCTATTTAAGTAATTATGCTTACAGTTTACTCTTCAAAGTCACCAACAATCCCGCCGAATCATTCAATTCTGTGTTATGCAAGCTGATTGGTGGAAAAAGAGTACATTTTGGATCAAGAGGATCATATGATGCTCGAGTCGCTGGAGCAGTTGTTCAATTCAATACACAACAAGTCTTGTCTACGTTGCATCAGTATAAAAACGACACGGTTCCCGCAGTTGTAAACAAAATAGAAACCAGCCGAATGACTAAAGTTCAAAACAACAAACTATGCCGAAAAAACAAAGAAAACACAAAGGACAACGTACGAGAAAGACACCAAGGTGACGAGTTTTACGGTCCTCAAGCTCAAAGACCTGATGTAGATTCGGAAACTTTCGAAGAACTGAAACAAACGTTCTTCCAACGTTTGCGTGAGAATGCTGACAACCGCAAGGAAATCGAAATCGAAACAAGAGATCAGGCTAAATCTAATTACTGGTTTGTTCTGCGGAAGCGCATGGTTACAGCATCTTTTTTTGGAGAAATTTGTCGGATGAGAGAAACGACATCATGTCAATCACAAGTCAAACGAATTCTCTATCCTTCAATGTCTGATACGCCAGCTATGAAATATGGCCGTGACAATGAACATTTAGCTCGCCAACAATTATCGGAAAAAATTGGGAAACAAATAGAACCTTGTGGTTTGTTTATAGATAAGGATTTTCCTTTTCTGGGTGCTTCACCTGATGGACTAATAGAAGATGATGGATTAGTCGAGATAAAATGCCCTCAGAGTGCTCAAAATATGACTATAGAAGAAGCTATTAACGTCTTGCCTAGTGTAAGAAGTGTTTTCCAAAAAAACGATAAGGACAAAATCAATGTTCTTCACAAGTTCCATTATCAAATTCAGGGTCAATTGCACATAACGCAAAGACAGTATTGTATGTTTGCAATGTGGACACCAAATGATTTAAAAATTATCAGAGTGGAAAGAGATGACATATTTTGGGAAGAGCAGATGGAAAGGAAGCTTAGTCGGTTTTACAATCACTGCCTATTGCCCGAAATTTTGGATAGTAGGTATAATCGCAAAATGCCTATAAGAGATCCAGATTACATAGTTAACACTAGACGACTTAGAGAAGAACAAACGAATGTCAATAGCAGTGCGCCTTTGACAATTGAAACCGAATCAATGGATGATGCTGAAATAACTGATGCCGATTTGACTTATGAAAATGAAATTTTGGAATGGGGAAACGAAACTATAGATGACCGTCGAAATTACTTGGATAATGCTCGAGCCCCTTTGCAGTCATTGAAAAAAGTAGTTTTGAAGACGACATCGCAGCTGAACGATGCATCGATAGACACATTTTTGAAAATTCTCCGAGAGACGACAGTTTACACTTCACAGAGTGTGCAGTTTATTATATATAGAGAGCTTGTCGAAAGTATGCCCAAAAAAAGTATTCAAATCATTGGTGCAAATGAAACTCATCATTGGCGTTGTCTCTATTTTGATACCAAAAATATATACGTGTATGATAGTTTGCCTAATAATGGATATAATAGTTTCACGATCTACGAAAAGGAATACATGAAGTTACGCTTTCCAAACATCACTGAAAGCGACTTCGTTTTTGAAAAAGTTCAACGGCAGAAAGATGGTTACATTTGCGGCGTATATGCAGCAGCATTTGCAACATCTGTCGCATTGGGCATAGATCCTACTACCGAGCATTACTCTCAAAATGCATCAAAAATGCGACAACATTTTGTACATATTGTAGAATCAAATAAGTTAAGCCGATTTCCACAGGAATCACAAAATGACTAAAATGTTTTGGTTTTTCCTATTCGTGGATGCTTATAGGATCAAAAAGGAGCGATAATATTGAAGAAAATCTATTTTTTCTGATTCATAACATTTGAGATGCTCGAAGATCGTTCACTTACATATAAATTGGTGAAATTCAAACTATTTTAGAAGAGGTTCTTTGTTTCTGTTATGAAAAGTGCAAATTTTGCTTTAATAATGCCCAGACCATTATTTATATATCTGGTGTTTAGTTTCCGTATTTCATCTTCTTACTCTAACACACAGTGTTTACTTTTGTGCTTGGTTGCAAATGTTACAAGATCATTCACTTTCAAGTGAATAGGTAAAAATAGTTTTTACCAAGTTCTTGTTCTATATTGCTTTATCCTCTGGGATATCATTAAAGCATCAATTACACATCTAGTGTTTCAAATATGTATTATATTTTTTAATGTATCTTTGTTTACTTTTTGTACTTGCTTATTGCGAATGTTACAGGATCATTCACTTTCACGTGAATAGGTAAATTTAGTATTTACCGAGCTCTTGTTAAAAACAACTTTCTTCTCTATGATACCATTCAAACATCAATAACATATCTAGTGTTTAAAATATCTATTATATTACTAAATCTATTTTAGTATGTTTAGTTTGTATACTTTGTGATTGCAAATGTTATAAGATCATTCACTTTGAAGTGAATAGGTAAAAATAGCTTTTGCCGAGTTCTTGTTATAAACTGCTTTCTTCTCTGTGATATCATTAAAACATCAATTACATATCTTGTGTTTAAAATAGGTATTACATTTTTAATCTATCTTAGTTTGTTTACATTTTATACTTGATAATTGCGCATGTTCCAAGAGCATTTACTTTAAAGTAATCAGATAAAATTAGTTTTTACCGAGCACTTCTATCTATCTATCTATCTATACCAAGCTCTTAATAAGAACAACTTTCTTCCCTGTGATTTCATTTAAGCGTCTATTACATATCTAGTAAAGTTACAAGATCATTCGCTTCGAATAGAATAGTTAAAATTAGTTTTTACCGAGCGCTTTTTGTTATCAACTTTCTTCCCTGTGATATTATTTAAGCATCTATTACATATCTAGTATTTAAAATGTTTTAAATTTTTAATCTAGTTTAGTTTGTTTACATTTTATACTTGTTGATTGCGAATGTTCCAAGCTCATTCACTTTGTAGTGAATAGGTAAAAATAATTTTTACCGAGCTCTTGTTATGAAGAGCTTTCTTCTCTCTGATATCATTTGAACTTTAATTACATATCTATTGCTTAAAATATGTATTATGATCCAAGATCATTCACTTTAGAGTGAATAGGTAAAATAGTACATTCTCTAACTAGTGGGAAAAGTTGGCAATTCCAGATGAATGTGTGCTTTGTTGCACGATCCGAAGGTGAGTGCTGCAAACTTACACGAGTCAAATTGTCAACTTTCTCACAAGTTAGAGACGATATTTTTCTCAACGAGTGCAGAAAAGGGCTTTCTTTTCGCATTTTTCAGTGTGGGAAGAGCGATCATTTTTTGAAAGATGTGCGAAAAGTACCTTTTTTTCTTACTGTGGGAAAAGTACGTTCTTTTCTCACTCTGTCGGAATTGGTCACTTTTCACACGCTAAACAGTGGGGAAAGAAAGCACTATCCCTACACGAGTTGAGAAAATAATTTTTACCAAGTTCTTATTATAAACAGCTTCATTTTCTAATATTTTATTTTATGAGTAGTTAGCATAAAACATAATATCAGTAACCAATGTAACATTTGAGATAATGTTAGCACTCGCGGTTTCTAAGTATTTCTTTTAGAACAAGATTCTATCATCTCTCCGTGCGAAGTGCAAAAAAAGAGCGTCTGTGTTGACATTTAAGAATGTATATATTTCGTTTGCATAATCCATAGTTCTTTAATTTCAGAACTTGTTATCAGATAGGATTCTTAGAAATCTGTGACTTTAAGGCGAAACCAGTAAAGTGCACATTTAATCTATAGACACTTTACTGGTTTTGTCGTAAAGTCACCGAAATTTTCGCAAGTGTGCCGATTCTTCAGCTGTAGTTCCAGATCTACTTTACATATGTACAACCCTACAACTAAGCACCTGTAAATATTCGCTGTTAACTAGAGGTATGCCAAAAAGGTGATTTCATACATATAATTCAATATGTTCAATAAACAAGGATCCGTTGTCAACTGGTGAGTTAATTTGTTCATTTTATTCTCATGTTAATAAGTTATATAATGATTTCTCGTTTTCAGATATGCTACATGTCAAAAATGTGAATGTAAATAAACAATTGCTAGATACAGGCAAGTTCATGAGCAAAAGGAGGACAAAGGACGTAGGGAGTATAGTAACATGAACGAACACATCATTAAAGATACATGACATAGCTGATAGTCCAGTCATCTGTCATCATTAATTCTATAATCAGATGAAATAATGAAGTAGTTGAAAAAGAATGGTTGATTAAAAACTAAGTTCTCTATAAGTCTCCATGGGAAAAACGTAAGCAAAAAGTTAACACTGTGTTTTAAAATTCACTAAAATTAGGATAGAAGAAATTATCTATTATATGACATAATATATTTCTTATTTGTAGCATTTTTAAGAAATAAATTTAAATTATATATCATCTTGATAAGAGATCATTTATAAATATAAGCAAATCACTTGGAATTCGTTAAACAGGTATTTTCGTTCTTTTAATTCTGTCTCATATAAACAAATAATCTAATCAATTCTTTTTCAGATATTTTATGGACCATCGTTGCTAAAATATGAAGAAATACGTATCGCAATTATAAAAGAGAGCCTGGAATATTGAATCCGTGACAGAAAGTCTTAGTGAAGTTCTATTTAGTACTAACAGTCATAACAGTGCTTATAATGGCTTGGAGACAGAAGTCTCCAACTGACATGATCAAAAAACGAATATCCATGGACAAGTACATATTGATGACATTAACGAAGACTACATGTTTTCAAAATTTGTTTAATAGATAGTTTATTTAAAAATTTGAAAAATATATAGCCTGGTTAAATCTTGGAATTTTACCCTCACGGCTATTTCGAAACATGTTTGTCTTCGTAAGAGTCATTTATATGTTGTACCGATATGGCATAAAAATTATCAAGAACTATAATACACAATTTATGTCAAAAATTGAAAATTATCAATTCACAGACAGTAACAATATAATGAATATAAAGTTAGCGATTGGAAATAACTATTTACACAAATCTCATTTTTAAACAGAAGAGTAATATTTAATGGCTTTTATTGTAGTGATAAATTATAATTAATGTTTTAGTTTATTTAACATTATCGTGAAAGAACACTAACCACAGTGACAGTTGATTGATTGTTTTATATCGTCATTATTTTTTATGTAAAACATTTTGTTTGGACTATTCGTAAGACAGTTATTCATTGATTAACGTGATTTCTAAATGATAACGACCATTAGTTTAATCTATTATAAAAAAAATATTAAATTTCTTCTAAATTTTGGCAACAATCTTTATTCCCATGGCGAAAAGAGCATTCCTTGTGATTACACAATAATCCTTGTAGTAACACTTTTAAATTGCTTGTTCAAAATATTTCATCGTTGCTACAGTTACGCAGTGATTCACCTAATAAAGTGTATTAGCAAAAACTAAATACTTAGTCTGATGTAACTGAAAAATGATATGGTCAGTCAATGATGAAAAACATAATTTGGTACAAGTCCTAATTTATTGACCTAACATGAATTTCATATTTGTATATTATATTATTAGTTATTTATTCGTCAATGAACGTTATTTGACAATGATAAGGATCATTGTTCTAGTTTATCATTTTAAATATTAAAATTAGAATTATTTTGAATTTAATATTATCTAAAACAATTCTTCATTTATTTTTATCTGAAGTTATAGACAAATTTTTTTAAATTTTGACAACAATTTTATCTGTATAACAAAAAGAGCAATCATTTTACTATAGTAACACTTCTAATTTGCTAGTTAAAAATATTTCATCGTTGCAACAGTTACGCAGTCGTTCACCTAATGAAGTGGATTAGCAAAAATTAATTGCTTAGTCTGATGTAACTGAAAAATGATATGGTCAGTCAATGATAAAAAACATAATTTAATACAAGTACTAATTTATTGACCCAACATGAATTTAATATTTGTATATTATATTATTAGTTATTTATTCATCAATGAACGTGATTTGACAATGATAAGGGTCATTGTTCTGGTTTATTATACAAAATAGTAAAATAAGAAATATTTTAAATTTAATATTATATAAAACAATTCTTTAGTTAATTTTATCTGAAGTTATAGACAATTTTTTTTAAATTTTGACAACAATTTTATGTGTATAACAAATAAAGCAATCGTTTTACTACAGTAACACTTCTAATTTACTAGTTCAAAATATTTCATCATTGCAACAGTTACACAGTCATTCACCTAATAAAGTGGATTAGCAAAAATTAATTGCTTAGTCTGATGTAACTGAAAAATTATACGGTCAGTCAATGATGATTGAAAAGATTTGGCGGTACACGTACTAACTTATTCACCTAGCAAGATTTTCATATTTGTGTATTATATTAGCTTTAAAGTATGAAATACTCAATTCTGTTAATTATATTCATTATAAATAATGTCAATACTTTGTATTCAATTTTTTTGCAACAGAAGTTTTATATAAGAAAAGGTTTTGCCTAAATTGTTTTATACAATTTTATTCTTTATGTAAATCAATTTTCATGAAAATAATTTACATTTGTATGAAATTATTACAAATTATGAATCACACATAAATAATGTCAAATATTTGTAGTATTGCAAATTATGCAATATATTTTATATAATACATGGTCATTCACATATAGAAGTGAATTGGCATGCGTTTTATAAACTCATAGCCTAGCCCATAGAAACATAATCAAACAGGTAAAATGTTAATTTTAATTTAAAACAATGGTTTTTATTTATGATAAAATCCTGTGATCTGATATCATAATTGATATTCATTTAAAAAATGATCAGCGTACATAAACACTTCATGAATGTCCAAAAAAATTGTGTATATAATTTGTATATAGTTTGTGCAGCAATAATTTCTTGGTACGAGGATGTATATAATCCAAAAAATCAAATAAATATATTTTATTTGAATGTTGATTGAAATATGGCCAAAAACATGTTATCGTCATTGTAACATGCCAAAAACAAATTTCTTTCATTTTTATGCTGTTAGTCATAATCACGTAGCGCCATCTCACGGTGTTTTAGGTTATTTTTTAATGTCATTCATGAAATTCGCTGCACTATCGACCTTGTTTGACTTCGAGATCGCTTTATACATCACCTTAATTCGGGAGATCGTTTTTTTCCACCTCCGAAACGACTTCCCAAAGTTGAGCTAAATTTGATTATAAATAATGGCCATTTTTTAATATGACATTTTGTAAATTTCCCTTCATTTATGATTAATTTAAGAAATCTGTAATGTCGGTAAGAAGAGCTTTGACATCCTCTTAAGGGCCATACACAAACATAACCAAGTGTCGTTTGAATACAGACTAGAATACGCGCGAGCGTGGCGAGCGTGTATTCTAGTCTGTATTTGATATACAGATTGATGAGTTGAAAAATAGTTGATGTGTTATTTATTTTCTCTTATTATTTAATAAGTTGACTTTCTTATTCAATTCAAAATTTTCCCCCGAAGGGATTATAACTGCTTGCAGTTATAACGTGCAACTTTTTTTAGCCAATTCTAGGTGGCGCTAAACGCCCCGGGAAAAAATCTACCCCTGTGTGGAGAGCTCGATCGGCTCAAACTAGTGTGGGGAGGGAAGGTGAAGGTCAATTTTTTTAAGGTGACCCTTTAAGGCGACACCTCAAGGTGACCCCTTAAGGTCAATCCCCTTAAGGGGGGACATACAAGTAAACCGTCAAAAAACTGACCTTTTTTGGGAATTTTTTTTAGGCAAACTGAAAGAGATACAAACTCGGGGTTTTTTGCAAATCATTAGAGATACAATGAACTACAATTTCTCCAAATTTGAAGTCTTTCATCTGATTGGTTCGCCTTCTATCCAAGCGTTCGTGCCGCCCTGTCCAA
>JABFPQ010000186.1:0-14240 GCA_022817265.1 Masnerella sp. ZL-2020
CGCGTCGCGAGCTCACACGGACACAAATCACGTTACTCGCACACATTGACGTCGTTACTCAGGGCACATCCGAGCGTGTCACCCGGCGTGAGCGCCAAAGTATTTATTAGACGTTGTCACGTCAAAAAATAAGTAGAATAAGTATAATCCATTAAACAATACACGAACAATAAATGAATGCACTTTTTCTTATGTACTTTTCCTGTTCTTTTATTAATACTATCTAATGGTAAATCCTGAAACAAATATTTCTATACGCACAACACATTTAACCTCCCCGCGTTTCGAGTTCCGTATGATTCCGTCGCAAGATTTGTTGGGCGGAATCATAAGGAAAATCTAAACCACTATTCCCACTTTTAAAATTGATATTTCCAAAAAAGTTGAACTGTACTAAAGGAAATATCATGCGACAAAGAAGAAATTTCCTTTTTGAATTTATTTCGAGATTTTGATCGGCAATTTTCATATTAACAATTTCATAATAAATCTGAAATTTCCTGTGACAGAGCGGAAACTTTTTGTCTTTTATGAAAATATCAGTTCAAAAAATGAAATTAGTGGTTTAGATTTTCCTTATGATTCCGTCCAACAAATCTTGCGACGGAATCACACGGAAATCGAAACGTGGGTCTAGAGACCCGTGAGCCACTATAGTGGCTTTTAACTATTTTTTAGATTCTATTAAGAAACTTGGACTTTTTAGTAACACTTATGTATAAAAAAGCATCAGAATTATTATTAATGCTTTTTTATACATCTCGTACACGATTAGGTGCGGCGCTGGTGTAGCCCTCTGCCAAAATTCTAATCAGTCGTTAAAGTGGATTTTAAATTTGCATCATTGTTCAATAATTACGTTTAACGTATTGTTTTTTGTAATAATTTAAAAACAGAATTTATATATTTATTTTTTTAAGTATTTTGAATAGAAACATACTTTTAATCATCATTTTCATCATATATGTTACTTTAATGCCAAAAAACATAAACAAAAACGAATTTTCTGTTCTGGCCCGTAAGCCACTATAGTGGCGCGGAGGTGGCGCCATCATTTTCGAAACTTCATTCCAATACCATAGAAATAGTACAGAACATTGAGAGGATTCCTAGTCAGGCGATTTGTAAAGAACGAGTTTAATTGCTCAGTCCAAACTTGTTAAGAGGATTCTTCATATGTGCTTGTTTACAAAAACGCGTGCAGTTACTTTGCGAATATACGAAGTTTGTTTACAAAATAAATTATATTAGGTGAATCGCTCATTTTCAAAGATTCACATGATATATTTTTTTTTGTAAATACACTCGTGAAGTAACTGCCCGCGTTCCCGAGGTGGACATGTATAACTGAAGAATCCTCTTAACAGAATTTAACAAAAATTGTTCCAGCCATTTGTTCACTATCAAAGAATGGGTGGGTTCATTTTTGTTAAATTTTATGCACAACTTTGAGCTGTGAAACTAAACTCGTTTTTGGTGTGGAAGTGGGATTGAGAAATCCCCTTAAGGATTTTATGGAACAAGAAAGTATAACAAAGTTTTACTCATGTAAAACTTTCTATATAACATTTTTAATTTCAAAGTGCAAATAAAATATTTCAGCTTCAATTTTTAAATTGTCATTGATAATAATTACGGGCGGGTTCACTATAACCACAGCTTCGATTTCATTTGCAGGCGGGTTTGGCGGAATCGCAGCTTCATTTCTAATATTTATTAGATTTGGCACATCCTGCTCCAATTGTTGCTCTACATTCTGCTCTTCAACTCTGTCCACTGGATCATTTTCCTATTACAAAAAATATGTTAAACAATTTTATATTTTTTATAAATAGTTCATGCAACCATGAATTTTATAAATTCAAATATTTACAGCAAAATAAAGAAAGCAGTTTGTTTGGCGCGAAATCAACAGATAACACAATAGAAAACCGGTCTATGAACAAATAACAAAAATATATAGCAGAAACTGTTTGGAAGTGGCTCATGGTTCTAAAGTTCTGGGATCCCGGAGTTAGTATGTTTTATAATAACATCATTACTTGTTAAAATTAATAAAATCCAAATGAAGCAGACGATTCTTTGATTTTGGAAAAATGTTTTTAACAGAAAACCAAATTTTTTTAATGTAAGTTGTAGCTTTGATTTGAGAATTCGTTTTTTTTCCACCTCTAAAACGACTTCCAGAAATGGAGCTAAATTTGATTATAAAAAAAAGCCATTTTTTATTATGACATTAGTAAAAAATGAGAAAATCGTCTAGTTGCTTTAGATTTCGTAAATTTTCCTTCATTTGCATTTACTCATTCACGAAAGAAAAGCACGAGGAATCACGGTGTGGCAAGCGTGGGTAAATTATATCTGTGTGCTTGAACTAGATCAGGTGACTGTTTTCGACTAATAGGCGTTAAATTGCAAGCGCCGTTTTACTGTTCATTGGTACGTCTGCTAGCGCGCCACGTTCTCGCGGTAAATTAGATATTGCCAACATTGTAGAGGGGATAAGCGCTATGCGTGAAAGATTTATACAAAATTACTGCCTTTTATCATTATCTTTACCCAACCTAATGCTTATTTGTGTTATCATATCGACACATCTAACAAAAAAGATCACATCTCAGAAAACCGTTGTAAAAGATCACATCTCAAAATATCGTTGTAAAAGATCACATCTTCATAATTCCACGAAGAACATCACATCTCAAAAAATATCGAAAAACATCACATCTCAATTGTTTCTTGATTTTTTTAATTCTAACTGAAATTTGAAAAAGCCCAGACACATATTTAAATATTGCATTATTATAAAGTATAAACATATGCAATATGTGCTATGTTAAACACTTTCTGATTATTGCAACATTTAAATTTTATCAAAATGCCTAAATCTCAAACGTTTTTCGCATTCTTGAATTCCTGAAAATTTCTAATTTTCAGATATAATATTTTAAATTTGTCAAATCTTTTAAAATTTAAAAATTTTTCAACAATCAGAAGCAATTCAAAAATTTGAAAAAAATGAAAAAATTAGAATAATTACAAAAATTTGGAAAATAGAAAAAATTTTTAAAAAATTTTAAAAATTTAAAAGATTAAAAAAATCTTAAACAATTTAAAGGTGTTTTTATTTTTATCATCAAAAAAGGTTTCATATTTGTTAATTTAAAAAAAAAATTGAGATGTGATGTTTTCCGATATTTTTTGAGATGTGATCTTTTACAAGGAAGATTTGAGATGTGATTTTTTTCATGGATTTTTGAGATGTGATCTTTTACAACGGTTTTTTGAAATGTGATCTTCTACAACGGTTTTCTGAGATGTGATCTTTTTCGTAAGATGTGTCGATATATTGTTGAACGAATACACTAACATTTGCGAGGATCAGATTATATGTCTACTATTTTCATAAATAAAACTTGGTGAAACACAAATTTTTCATTCTTACCTCTTCACTAGATAAATCCTGAAACAATCTCCTTGAAGCTAAGAAAGCGCTTCTTCGTTTACGTTCCTATGAAAATATTTTTTTTAATTAATTTTTCATTATTTCTAATAATATTGCAATGATAATTTCAATCCAAAACCTCCGAACATACTAAAGCCAATAGACACCCAGCAAAATTTTTTGAATTGAAACTTCCAGTTTGAAAGGTTAGAAATAATCTTAGTTTTATTCAAAATAGTAATGATAAAAGTAATATTATTTACAAGATGAGAAAACATTACGATACACATACTGCTAAACTGATTCACATTAATGACACAAATTTGATGTTAAAAAATCATGTTTTTCACAAACGTTATACTAATTATCATTATTATTCAATTTTGAAAAAGTATACGCTTTTTCACGAATTTTAAAAATGTAGTATGCTATAGTTTCTATAGCAAACTATTGTAGAATAAAGATGATTCAGTTGGGAATTTCCTAAGGCTGGGAAATTGCTAAAACGCGATCCCTTACCGAGCTTGAGTTTATGCAATGTTTAACTAACAAAGTATAACCAGCGAATCATCTATGAATAAAGAATCGTTGGATATACTGGAAATTTATAAACAGTATTAAATGTGAGCTCAATTACGGACCGCCTTTTAGCAATTGTTGGGACTTCAGAATTTCACCTTAAAATGTAGAATTTTCGGTCGAAAAATCTCGCGTAATTCATTATTTCTATTATTTCTATGATTGAGAATTAAAACATGGAATATTTGGTATAACAATTCTACAATTTTTCCCTCTGCGTGTATTTATAGTTATCACTATATTACTATATATTGTACTATTAAATATAAATGATTCATATAATTATCAAATCATTTCTTATCGTTACGTCCGTATTTGCTATAAACATTTATTTTATAGAACCAAGCATATTAATTCACATTTTACTATTTATACATATATTACTTTGTCATGTAACATTCATTTTACTATAGAATATTACCTACTCTATATTTGAAGTTGTATAATTTTTATGTAAATTGACTTTTATATAAAATGCTCAGTATGACAAAATATCTTTTTGGAAAATGTGTTATATCAAAGTTATATTTATATAAGTTACACTTATAAAAAACATCGTGTAAAATTAGACGAGACATGTCAAATTACATGTCGGGGACTTTCTAATATTTCACATGTGCGTATGCGTTATAAGTGTCATAAATTGAAAAATAAACATGTTTCAGAAAGAATCACTGTAAAAAGCGATATTTTATTTTAAAACGTTTTAGCAAAAATAGTACATTATGATACTACGGCGCGCGCAGCGCCCGCGCATCAGAATGTACGCCCAATTACAGTGTTTTATGGATCGAGAACCAGTGCGTAATAGTACATTATGATACTAGGGCGCGCAGCGCCCGTGTATCATACAGTGTTTTATGTATCGAAAACCAGTGCGTAATAGGTTCATTACGCACGAGTGCGTAATAACCTATTACGCACGGGTTTGAGATACGTAATAGGTTATTACACACGAGTGCGTAATAGCCTATTGCGCACGGGTTTGAGATACATAAATGTATTTTACACTTTATGTATTTTATAATGAAATATTAAAACTTTTTTTAAAAGATTCGTATGTGTTTTTCCGAAAATGTTTTAAATGATAACCCTGTTTTTACATAGAAAAAGAGAGGTGCATCAATGATTAATGGAACGCAGTATATTAATAGTTGATGTACTGGACATTAATCACTGATGTACCTTTTTTCCGTGTACAAAGGTTGAATAAGTTTTTGCGTATGAACATGTTTATTTATAAATTTGACACTTATTTCGTAAACAAATACCAAATATTGCGAACTCTCTGATGTGTACTCTGTGACGAAATACTATATGAATTGTGATGTTATATAGTATTAAATATTCCTAATGCATTATTATAATAAGAGTTATTTCATTAATTATATAATTATAATAAGGGAAGTATAAGTAATTATCGAATATATTTATATTAGATAAAGAAAATTTTGTAATATGTGAATGATAACGCTTCAGTGGATTTTCATGCAAAATGGCTGAAATCGGAAATTGTAGATGGGTTCTTTCTATTTTTGGAATGGATGTAGTCTTTTTAGCAAAAAGATGTAATCTTCGTGTTAGCAAAAATAATTAACAGATACGCAGCATAACATAAAGTATAACATAATAGTTAGTAGGACAAACCATGGTTAAATAGGTCATATTTTATTACTACAAAAGTCTAAGAATCAACATGTGCATATTAGTGTTTTAAAAATTTTAGATTATAATATTACATATATAGGAGTTTGTGAAATATAGTGTGAATATATTCAGACATAAATCAAACTGTTATTTCATTGAAGTGAAAAAACAATTTCACTTGTAATCGGTCGTTGGTTAAAATACAATAATTCTGATACAATCTGTAACATAATATATAATGTATCTGCATATTATATATAGTTACATTTTATTTTTATTATATTATATATTTTAATTATTTATTTATATTATATATAGTTATAAATTATTGAATTTAAAAAAATCATGTGAACTTTTTTTAATATCTATAAAATTCTGAATATTATTCAAAACTTTATATTTTCAAAATTATTAAATATTGAATGTTAAGAGATATTGAAATTGCCCAAAAGCGATGCATCCACTCTATGTTTAAGTGAGTATTAATCTTTTGATCTTCCAATACAACTTAAAGAGCCTAATACTTCTTATACAATAAATAACCTATTAACATGTCATGCAATACATTACACTTATCATACCAGTGTCCTACTTGGATGTTCATACATATGGAAAAAGTGATATTATAACTGGAAGAATAGCTATAAATAAATTAACCCACTTTTCCTTATGTACCTTTCCTGTTTTTTTATTCACACTCTGTTATAAAGAATCCTGAAACAAATATTTCTATGCTAAGGCTGCACAACACGTTTAACTTAGCTTCTTATCTTTATCAGTAAGCTATAATTGTATAAAAATTGTATAGAATAAGAAGAATTGTATGAAACAAAAATGTATAACAAAGTTTGACTTATGTAAAACTTTCCATGCAACACATTTTGTATTACAAGCGCAAGTAAAATATTGTGTTTTACTTTCTAAATTTGAGGGAGTAAATCATCACTTATTTATACATGCATGTGACAAAAATTGTTTCCTGCTGCTGCGTTAATACTTTAGGGGTTACATTTCCGGTTTCTTTAAATGTTTCAATTTAATTTATTGTTTCACATATTTTTAATTGTTTTTCTTGAAGGCTCATAAAGAATTATAGTTAAACAGATGGAAGAAAAATAATTATTCTACTCATGCCAACATACATATTAAAACAAAGATTGTTTCGAAAATTTATATCTAAATTTCATTTAACTTTTATTAAGTATTTTACAACAAATAATTACTTTTTTAAAATAAATAATTACAAAACTTCATGAAATTATTAGATATTTGTTCAAGTAAAATGAAGATGTTCATAAAAATTGTATATATTATATTATATTTATATCATATATACATTTTTTGCCGCAACATAACTTCTTTTCCAATTATTATTATATTATTTAATTATAAAATTCAAACTGCATAATTTGTTAATTGTATAAACTTATACGTTATGCAAAAAGTCGATTAACATAAATAAATACATAAATTTGCATCACTGTATTTCTAAATAATGCAATAAATATACAGTCATGATAAAATTACTAATAAATAAATTGCAAGAAATACCTTCATCGAATTCTGAATTCATGTATAAAATAGTGTTAAATATTTATTTGAAAATTAAAATTTCTTAAAAGGTTTTTTAACTAAACAGATCATTATTTAAAAGAATAGTATAATCGATAAATTTTATTTATATATAGAAAACCAATCAATGTGAACTTACAACTTCACGATATTTGGCAAATCTCTCATCTTCCTCATCTGACTCACTTATATGATCTTCTGTTTTATTGTCGCTTTCAATATCATCTGAACTGTTGATTATATCATCTGTTTTATTGTCGCTTTCAATATCATCTGAACTGTTGACTTTAGATGAGCTGGTGGTGGCACTACTCTGAGAGAAATTTTTTAGTAATTTCAGTGGAGGAATTGCTAAACGTTTGTTCTCTTTCATTAATTCCTTAATTGAACCTATGAAAAAATTTTTTTTATAATATATAAATGAAATAAAAAATTTATTTTTGATACAAATAGTTTGATTAATCAATATTATAAATATAATATATTTTAATAATATTCCGTAATTAATTATTTTGTGGGTTTAATTTGTTACCAAAAAATTAGGTTAAAATAAAGTATTTACATAATTACAATATACTAACCTGCAAGATCTAAAATGCAGCATTTCACTCGTTTTTTCATGTTTCGGAATTTTACTTGGTAAGTTGTAAAACGGTCGAAATCATTTTTTGTTTTGGGTTTAAAATTTCTTATTTGCAATGTAGAAATTACGATTTTTTTATTGTTTGTAATTAAGTGAACAAGCGCGAATCTAATTTTATTCGGCATACTTGATAAACAATTATTTCAAGTAATTTTTGTGTTTATCTATGAAAATTCGCAGCCTATTTCGCTACTGTCGCAAACAAAACAGTAATGACTGAAGACTGAATAACCTTTCTAGATAGGTCTGGCGACTCACAACAAAGACACACACGAGATAACAAATCAGCAGCCGTTATCCTAATATGGTAATGTTTACATGAAAAATGTTTTCTACGGAACATTCCAGCTTAGGAAGTATTCCTACAGTACGGGACTACGGGAGTCGCGCGAGCGCGCCAACCGAGCCTGTGTAAACAGTCCGACGAACGTTTCATTGTTGAACAGTGGAAAGTCTTTCAATGTCGCGCTAGGCAGGAACTCAAATTTCAACTGAACGTTAAAAAACTGAACGTTATACATAAACCTGTTGAGGTTTTCAGTAATCCAGTTTAAAGTATTTAATATAAAATGATGGTATTGTAAATGTAAATTTGCCAAGAAACAACCATAATAACGAAACATTGAATCGTATGCAAAGGTTAGTAAATAGTTATATATTGTTTATGCGAGTCATAATTTTTAAGTAAACACTTAAAAAGGTTTATTACATATTTACTTCTGCAATTAAGAATTGTTACAACTTGTAACATGTTGTTTATTTTATGTATATATATATATATGTTCATTGTTTGGTAATATACATTTTATTGTCCATAAATTTTACACATACCAATAATTGATTATAAATAAATAAATGAATAAATTTAATTATGCAATAATTTCTTGTTTTTGTAATAAGTATATACAATTGAAAAGTTGAATTTTATTATACCAAATGTTAGAACCTGTAAACATATTTTTTATTCCATAACTATTATTGAATTTAAATGGTTTGTGAATATATAATATTAACACTATTGTTTTTCAAGCAGCGAATTTCTTGAAATGATCGATGGAAGAGACCGAAGAAATGGATAATAATTTCACAAGAGGTTACAAAAGATGGTTGCATCCAAACAGCAAGGATCATGCACCAGAAAGAAGTGAATATAGATACCAACAACAAAATCGACTAAAAAGACAAAAAAGTGTAGGTTCATATAAGCATATTTTATAAAAGTAAGATTCCTGATTATTAACATACATTTTTAAATAATTTATTCAGTTATGAATCGTTAACTAAATAACTTTACAGCTACGAAAACACATTCAAATCACGCATATGAAACGTTTAAATCCCTAAGGGAACACCTAGAGTGAAAAAACGTTGAATTAACGTTATTGTAAAAATGTTGAATTTACTTTGAAATAACGTTTGCGAAGAGTTGAATCAACGTCGATTCAACTCTTCGCAAACTTTATTTCAACGGTAATTCAACATTTTTACAATAACGTTGATTCAACGTTTTTTCACTCTAGGTGTTCCCTTAGGGAATGGTTGTCAGATAATTAAGTATTTAATTGAGCAGTTTGTTGTTTGGACGGGTACAGAAAAAGCATAGGTAAAACATGCACATGTAAAAAGAAGCACAATATAACAAGCACAGTTAAAACAAGTGCAAACCAAAATGACAAAGTTGTGAAAACGAGCACAAAACTAAACGAGCACATACAAAAACAAGCACAAAAATAAACGAGCACGTGCGAACACAAGCACATAATAAAACAAGCACGAATTGAAATGAACAAAAAAAAAACGAGCACATTGAAAATTGACATTTTGTAGAAAAAGACAGAAAACAAATACCAACTATGAAAAAAAAATTATTCATTTTTAGCCCCATGGGGTTATGAAATTATTATTTTTTTGTTTTCATAGTTGGTATTTGTTTTCTGTCTTTTTCTACAAAATGTCAATTTTCAATGTGCTCGTTTCATTTTGTGTTCATTTTATTTCGTACTTGTTTTATTATGTGCTTGTGTTCCCACGTGCTCGTTTATTTTGTGCTTGTTTTCGCATGTGCTCGTTTAGTTTTGTGCTCGTTTTCACAACTTTGTCATTTTGGTTTGCGTTTGTTTTAACTCTGCTTGTCGTATTGTGATTGATTTTACATGTGCATGTTTTACCGTTGCGTGTTCTCTACCCGTTCATTTGTGTATATGTTAAGGCAAAAAATTAATACTACAATTGTGTTTAAGTTTTTGCATTTAGTATTGATGAATGTAACACTGTCTATAAGATATGTTTAAAAATCTAAAAATGAGGATTTCCGAATACAATGTTTATTCATTAATTATACATACTCATTAGGACTGTAAATAGTTACATGAATATGACTGGTTTTGCATGTTTTCAAGATAAAATTAAATTGTCAATGCAACTGCAAAATACTCGTATTAATTTTAAATTGAAGGCGTAGGAGCGCTGATATAAATAAATGGTTCAATTGGTTGAACTTCAATTAATAAATTAAAGTTAAAATTTTTATCATTATAAGAATTTTAAAAAACCTCCTTAGCATGCATATTACTAAGAACTAGGGCAAACGCGTGCTTCGCGCGCGACTTTGTGTAATATGTAAATGACAAAAACCAAACCAAAGAATATGGTTTGGTTATTTTGTTGTACACTGTAACATTCTATGCAACTGAATTAACCCTTTATCTGTACAAAATTCAGAAACACATAACCATGTCAAGTAAAAAAGAGACATAACAACAACAAAACACTATCGACGTATATCGCTGTCCTTCAATCACGTGACATCAATATATTGTTAAAATCTCACTCACATACGATTCGAGACGTTGTACAGATGAAGGGTTAAACAAAACGAGTGAAATTATTAGTACATTTCAGGCGAGGGCGCCACCGGCGCCGAGCCTTGAACGTTGTTTTACGTGTCGCGGAAGCGGCACGAAAAGTGGAACTTTTCGTGCCTAGGAGTGAAAAGTTCGTCGAGGGCGCATGTCCGAGACACTTTTCACTCCTAGGCGACGAATAGTTCCACTTTTGTCCGCTCCCTAGACACGTAAATTATATTTTACATGTTTTGTGTAATCTGGTTGCATAAACAAAATTTTACGGTGCACTTGTTCAGTCAATGGATTAAAACATGCCTTTACGTGCCTAGGGAGCGGACAAAAGTGGAACTATTCATCGCCACGAAATGAAAAGTGTCTCGGGCATGCGCCGTAGACGAACTTTTCATTCCTAGGCACGAAAAGTGGGACTTTTCGTGCCACTCCCGCGACACGTAAAATAACGCTCTAGGCTCGGCGCCGGTGGCGCCCTCGCCAGAAATATACTATTTTTAAGTTTTTAGTCATTGTGAACAGTACTTAGATTATATTATGTCTTTTTCAAACATAAAATATAACAAAAAAGCGGCATTTTTGAAAAGGCCAAAAATTGGTAGTTTTCAAACAATGGTTGGGGACTTTCAAAGTTTTAATCTTTGAAACTCTTTAGAACTCGTTAAAACTCTTTTAAACTCTTGGAAACTCTTTTGAATTCTTGCAAAATCTTTTGAACTCTTTGAAACTCTTTCGAAGTTTCGAAAATCTGCAACTCTTTGGAACTAATCAGAACTCTTTGTGAATTTTTTCGATGATTTGCAAGTCCCCAACCCCTTGTTTTCAAATGTGGGGCATTTCCTTAATTTACATCACAGAAAAAAGCGGCAAACATTCCTTGAACGTACAACCCTTCTGTACATTATGAACCATCAAACCTGATTAACCCCCCTCCCGATTCTCTTATCAAAGGAGGTGTGTTTTGAGGTACACAAAAGTTAAAGTCGTTTCAACGGGGCGAATGTATATTATAGATTTGGGCATTGTATTATGGTAACCCAAAGGCAGTATAGGATTAAAGTTTACTCAATTCTCTACAATTTGAGCCAGTAATCGACCATTTAACCTTAAAAGGTCGTTTCGAAATTTGATGTTTTTTTCCGTAATTTTACTCTAAAAACTAATGCTACAAAAATTATTTAAATGAAGACCTTTCACGGAGGGACCTGTGGAGACCTTTTAGCATGAAGTATGTCACTAAGATTTGGCAGAAATGTCATGCGACATTAGCATGAAATCCATGCCATTCGTTCGTGGATTTCTTACTGTTATAGGTTGAACTATCTAAATTCATTCTGATTCATGCAGCTCATGCTTTTGTAGCATGAAGTCCATGCCATTCGTTCATGGATTTCTTGCTATTATAGGTTTTCAAAATCGATGCTATATAATACTATGATATGTCATGCCAAAATATCTCCAGAAGTCTCTCCGTGTTGGTGTATGAAAATTAAAAATAACATCTAAAATTAAGATGAAATAGCATACCAACCATGTGGGTAACATAGTAGAAAACACATTTTTTAATAAATATTTGCGTTTATGATTATTTGTTTTAGAAAAATCGTGACGCTATGCAGAATGAAATTAAAGTCTCATTTTTTACTTCCAAAAGATCTAGCCGTCAAAGTGCACCTAAAATCATGTCATTTTTTAAAAAGATGTACTAAATATAATTCCGGATTGTATACTATGCGTTATTTCGAAAACAAACAATTACAACATAAATATTTAACATATACTACTAAAATGTAGGTTATGTCAATTCTGAGTTCGCCACATTTCACTTCGAGACACTTTTCCCGTTTTCAGAGTGTAGTGGCAAATTTTAAGATAAATGTTTGAAAACATCATGATACTGTGTTAAATCAAATTTCGCATCAAAGCATAGGAAAAAAGGATTCAGAAATGACAATTGCCCTAAAAGGTGGAAAAAGACATTTTTTTGGCATAACCCTGGCGGTGGGGTATGCACCATATTTGCACTAATGGTTTACACCAATTTTACTCCAGTATATGTGGTGAAAAAGTGACTACGAATGCACCATTTTTTCACCGTGAATTCATCACAAATACACCAGTTTTACGCCAGAAATTTATAGAAATACACCAGCTTTGCTCCAAAGTAACACCAAGTTTGCTCCATGTCCATATATACACCAAACTTTATCGGCCGTCATTTAAACAAAATTTTTAGCACACTGTGCAGAAAGTGACGATTTTCCGTACACTTGTCTTTTACGCGAGTACGGAAAACAACCACTTTCTGCACGGTGTACTGAAAAATATTGTACGAAACTCGGGTGAATGGCTTACACTCGCCTTCGGCTCGTGCGCCACTCTCACCCTCGTCAACAATTTTTTTCCGCACTTGTTGCGTAATATACTATTAAATATATAAATTATATTGCAACTAAATTGATAACCATTTCATTTTATAAATTAAAGAACTTTAAACTAAAATATCCAACACTTAACGAAAACATCGCAGAAAGCCTTTGTGCTTTGGCAACACGTTTGTGTATCAGCAATTAAAAACTTGAATTTGTGAATAATTTGAAGATGTATTAAATGTCCGTTTTCTTCGCCTTCTTGTTTCTTACTTTTACCTTTGAGTTTGTAATTTGCTTTTTGTTTTTCTGTTCTTTTTTCTGGTTTTCAAACTCTTGTTTCAAAATTGTGGTGTAAAGTTAGTGAAAGTTTTTAAGGCCAAAATGTGCGCTTTTCATTTTAAATTAAAGTAAAATAAATGAACTTTAACTATATTACTTTAATTTAACGTTTCTTTCCAAAATCAATAAGGCCTGACAAAAAGTTTAAGCATAAAATTTCATAGGAAAAATTCAAGGTCATTATATATCTCCAGAGAGTATTTGCCTTTTTTTTATGATGGCAATTAAGGAACTGCCCTAAATCTTTCTAACCCATCGTTAGAAATCTTTTAAATCGTATTAAAACAAAAATGTTTGTAGATTTTCATATTATTATCAATTATTTCATAACTTATCAATTATTATTTAATTGATAAGTAACCATCCATCTTACGTTTTCGATAAGAACCATGGTTGGAATTAAGATTATTTCATGTATCTGTGTGAAACTCAGATCATTCAAATATTCTAAATCCATATATATGTTGATTATAAAAACACAGTTTGTTGCATATTCTTTTATTGCGCATGCGTGAACTTGAGTAAAAACGAATAAATTAATTAAATTAATATGAAATAAACATTTATATAATAAATATATTGTTTAGAAAATTTAGAAATAATAGTACACTGGGAATAATAAAAGACTGATTCGGTATTGGTAGCCAATACTGTAGACCGAGAAAGAGACACTAAACATATAAACACTCGAAATAAACAAGGTTAACCGAGAACATTGTCTGCCTTTGTCTGTTACACACATTTATATGGTATGTTTTTAGTGCGTCGCACCAATCGCGATTCAC